>JAVQJF010104192.1:0-50164 GCA_036023855.1 Gadopsis marmoratus
CTGTGCTGGGAGACACAGCAAACCTTCTGGCAATGGCACATATTGATGTGCCATCCTGGAGGAGTTGGACTGCCTGTGCAACCTCTGTAGGGTCCAGGTGTCGCCTCATGCTACCAGTAGTGACACTGACTCTAGCCAAATTAAAAACTAGTGAAACAGTCAGAAAACATGAGGAGGGGACAAAATGTCAGTGGCCTCCACCTGTAAAACCATTCCTATTTGGGGGGTCGTCTCATTGTTGCCCCTCTAGTGCAGCTGTTGTTAATTTAATTAAAACCAAAGCAGCTAAAACTGATTAACAACCCCCTCTGCTACTTAACTGACCAGATCAATATCCCAGAAGTTTAATTGACTTGAGTCTGTACTCTGCTTAAAAAGTGTTCCATTAATTTTTTTGAGCAGTGTATTTAAAAAGACTAGCACTTTCTATACTACATTATATACAATACAATCAACATGCTTTCATTTGAAGGAAAGTGGAGCCAGTGGAGCCTCTGCTGAAGCTGTCTGACATTATGGAGGATTATGGAGGCTTAACGTGTTGCTAACTCCCTAGAGATTTTTAATAGAGCAGATTCAGTCCCCTGTTAAGTGAGGTAATAAAAATACAAACCTCCAGCATTTCACTTGAACTCCTCTTCAACAGTCTGAATTTTTCTTCAAGTAAATCATAAAAACCCTCCATCTATTCATTTTTCCATCCAGGGTAAAGTGAATAGACAAAACGCTATTGCTTCCCGGTGCCATTGTGGTTCAATGAGCTGTGACGCAGTTTAGAGTTTATGGTGGGGTTTTTGTATCCCTCCACTTATTCCTGTGGCTCAGGCACAGGCTGCTGGAGCAGTTACAGCTTCATACACACCCCAGTAGTCATTTTGAATGTCACATGTTGTGGAAAATTGTGGTGTTCCGTTATTCTTTATTTTTGGGGGGGTGGGGGAGATATAACCAACAAAGATTACAGAAAGGACTACACAACCAGTAAGCCAATAAAATTATTTTAAAGGGATAGTTTAACATTTTCGGAAATATGTCTAGTCGCGTTCTTGCCCAAAGGTAGACGTGCAGATTAATGCCACTCTCATGTCTGTGCAGTAGTTATGAAGGTTAGCGTCACATCCTCCTATATACACAGGTGCTAATAGGTAGATATTTTTAACCTTTGGTCAGAGCCAGGCTAGCTGTTTCCCCAAGCTTCCAGTCTTTATGCTAAGCTAAGCGAATTGTCTTCTGGTTGTATAGCATCATATTTAACGTACGGCCATAAAGGGCGGTGTCGGCTCTCGGCAAGAATGCCTTTTGAGTATTTCCCAAAATGTCGAACTATTCCTTTAATGCAACATATTTGGACTCATTGTACAAAATCACAGTCACGGTAATATGTTTTGTGAGGATGGTAAACATGGATATATGTAATATCCATTGATATTTTAGTTATTCTGAATAACATACATATGAAAAGCACAGTAATTCTAAAATATACATCCTCCATCATAGTCAAATTTACTTTAAACATTCACTTTATATATGTAACATTTCTTTATTCTAATGTGTGTTGGACAGTGTGCCCTCAAGACAACATTAATTAACTTACCGCTATATTAAAGATCCATTATATCTTTATGTTCTGCAACAGCTTGACTTACTGTTCGTTTGTCCATAAAATAATGAAATAGTCATATACTACAATTATTGCACCTATAATAGGTCAGTTATAGCCATTAAAGTTCATGTTCCCTGCTGTCTCATTTATGGTGACTGTGAATAGCTTAATGTAAATGCTGACACAGAGTTAATTGCCACAGTGTCACAAATCACTTTCGACCGTGCGCTGTATGGATTAAAAACACAGTTACAGAGCCAGTGACAGCTAGTGGCAGTATATTACCAGCTGAGGCTCCTGTTGCATTGCCTGGGGGGTAAAACTCACACTCTAATTAACCTTCCCCATCTTGAAGTGACTGTAAATGTAGGCCTGCCTTTCATCAACCTGCAGCCAACATGTGCCATACATCAGTATTCAGCGTATTTAGCTTCCTTTTTGCCAAATGTGATCATTGTATTTATCGTATGAAGGTGACGGCTCAAGTGATCTTCCTGTAGACGGGCAGAAATGTATTGATCCTGGGCTGTTATGAACTAGCAGTGAAATGAGTACTGCACACAAGAGAGAGCCACCGGTCTCATGAGAGCTTTCTTGGAGCTAATGAGAGGATCCCAGAGAGGATTATGGGAATCCCAATAATTTCAAGCTGCAATGCCAAATCAAAGAAGTAGTAGCCTCGTCGAGTTCACCCAGAACCTATTTGCAGATGTGGGCCAATGTGCATACAAATAGGCATATAAGTCAGCAAGGTAGCAGGGGCTAAACCCCACCCTTTAAACATGACCTCTACACCATAATGACATGGTGTATGTCATATAAAGTTAAATTAAACAGATTCATGTTGAAGATGTGATACAACAAACAGGACATGGTTGCAGTCGTCTGTTTCCTTCACATCAGCATAAGCAATTCAAATATTTAGGAGACTCGAATCATCCTCTTAAAGTGGATGGGTTAATTTTATGAACATGATGATGATGATGATGATGATGATGATGATGATGATGATGATGATGACCGACGCACGTGCCTTTTCCCGTCTGAGAGATGACGAATATGAGCGGGTCTAGGTGGAGAAACCACTGGTTGTGACAGTGACAGTTGCTTCAAACCCCGGCTACCCCCTCCACGCTTCAGCCTCAGCCTCATCATCGCCACCATCACCCTCAGCAACAGCAGCCTCAGCTTCAGCAGCAGCAGCAGCGTCCATCCATCGACAGCGTGGAGAACAAACAAGCAGCACGCATCTTCAGGAGGCGCTCCACTGGAAGGGGAAGATGGGGAAATGGCAGTTGCAGTTGAACGAATGTAAGGATCAAGAAATCAAACGGGCTCTTCATTTATGATACAACCCCGGGTTTATGCACCAATAGGTACTATTCAAAGAACAAAAGGTAAGACGTTTGTCGATGTTGTGTTTTTCTTGCTGCCCTCGGTTAATACTAAAATACTATATAAATAAATAAATCCTTAAAATATCCGTTGATAACGATTTTACAGAATGTAGGTTGGAAAGACGACGGCCAATTCACGTTTTAACCTGAATTAAACTCGATTTTTAGTCATTTACATGACACGATCTTACATTCATCTGCCTAAATGCTCATCTAAAAGAGAAAGTGTGATTTTTTTTTCTCGTGGTTTTCTGTCTAAAAATAATGTTTGTCAGCTGAAGATATTAAGCCGTTGTTAAATTGGCTAAATTGTTAAATTGGTTGTTAAAGTGCTCAGCATTGCTTTGAGGTGTCTTTTCAGACTCACAACAATTAAAAACTATTTATCTTTTATATTATGATCCCACAACCTAACATCATACAATCATCGTTTATTATCACGGATCAAGTTATATCAATGTATATTTCAAAAAGGAGGAGCAACCGCATGTAAAAGGCGAGATGAGAAATAAGAGTATCTATCTGCCCCCTTGTGGTTTTGAGTAATGCTGTGTCTTAAAGAGTTGACAGAATGAATGAATGTAGTAGTGATAATAATCTTGAAAAGATTAAGTACTCAAAATAGTATTTGTTTCTGATATTTATAGGCTTTTATGTATATATTTAATTTGTTTTTATAACATTATTTGTTACCCTTAAACCAAATCCCATCCAATTGCAACAGAAACTTCTCATGACTATAGTGGCCATTCAATCTATCCAGCACCATTTAACCCTTTCACGCAGTCCCTTTTCCAGGGTTTGTTAATTTATGGTGTGCAGCTCCATTCATCTCACAAGTGTGGTTTCCTGTTATGTAATTTCATCCCCATCAGACTGCATCAGCCTCAGAATGTTCGCTGCCTGGCTTGTGCGAGCTCGCATGGGATATATATAGAAGTAATGCAATACAGTGCGTAATACATACTTACAGTGTAAGGCTACGCGGAGTAAGAATAAGAGATAGGGGTGATAAGTATGTGCTTTATCTGCGTCCATGCTTTTGTGTATTTTGTATTTTGTATATGTGTGGGTGTGAGTTGTGGATACAGAGAAGACAAGTGATGAATTATGCAAACATTTCTCACTGTTTCAGAAATGCTCTGTTTTGACTAATTAGGGAAACGAAATCAGACCATAGGGCAACAATATTTGAATTTTGCTTTAGCACAATAACACTGCAATGATTTCTATTTCACTTTTCAGAGTACCCCTTCTGACACGTAAAGAAACATGGATGGATCTTCATCATCACTGCAGTACGGTTCAAAAAAGCGGGTTAAGATTCACCCAGACACAGTGACAGTTAAATATGCCACTCACTTCCCCCAGCCTGGAGATGAAGGCTACGATGACGCACCCTCTTTTGAGGACTTTGGCACCTTCGCCGAGGCTAACGTGGGAAAGAGACTGGTGTCAGACAGCAAAGGTGACAGGACTTTCTTTGGAACTATGGAGACCCAGCCTAAGCCGCCAGGTGTGCAAAGAGACAAAGGGGTCGGGGGCCAGCTGGCCAGCTTTGGTGAGGCGAATGTGTTGGCCTCCAGGGTGACCTGGATGGCCTTGTTTGGGGCAGCGGTGGCTCATGGTTGCGTGGCACTGATTACTCGTTTAGCAGCCGACCGCTCTAAAGTGCCCTCCCTCGAGCTGCTCTTCATCCGCTCCGTGATCCAAGTGCTGTCCATCCTGGTGGTCTTCTACTACCACGAGGCCCCCTTTGGCCCTAAGGGCTACCGGCTGCGTCTCTTCTTCTACGGCGTGTGCAACGTAATCTCAATCACCTGCGCCTACACCTCTTTCGCCATAGTACCACCCAGTAACGGCACCATCATGTGGCGTGCCTCCACCACAGTCTTCAGTGCAATACTGGCCTTCCTGTTGCTGGATGAGAGGCTGGGCTACACAGATGTGGTCACAGTGGTGGGAAGCGTGTTCGGCCTGTGCCTGGTCATGGTGCCAAACGTAGCAGATGAGGAGAAGTCCAGGCTGGGTTTTTGGAAGGAGGCCTTTGGTTACACAATGACAGTGATGGCCGGCTTGACTGCTGCCCTCTCCATGATCGTCTACAGAGCCATTAAGGAACGCGTCAGCATGTGGACGGCACTCTTTACTTTCGGCTGGACGGGCACGGTGTGGGGTGCCTCCACCATGTTTATCATGCAGGAGCCCATCATTCCTCTGGATGGGGAAACCTGGGGCTATTTAATTGGGATCTGTATCTGCTCCACCGTGGCATTCCTCGGAGTCTACTATGCTCTAAACAAGTTTCATCCAGCCTTAGTTAGCACTGTGCAGCACCTAGAGATAGTGGTTGCCATGTTGCTCCAGCTCATTGTTCTGAGGATGATCCCGTCTGTCTATGATGTCATCGGCGGCCTGGTCATCATGGTCAGTGTGTTTACCCTGACAGGAGTCAAGCTGTACAGGGTGAGCAGGGCCATTCGGCAGGATTATCAAGAGATCCTAGACTCGCCCGTCAAATGAGTTTTGATATGTCAGTCTATTTGTTTACAATGTTGCTTGGTTGTGCAATTTAAAGAATGTCTGGATCTTCATCTGATGATTTTGTATTGTTGTGCTTTTGGAAGGGTGCCAGTCGTGTAACTAATGTCTTAATATTTGTGTGTGAAATAAAAGACAAATGTAATATGGTGACCGTGTCGCACTGATAGTACTGCTTTAATGTCAAACTGTGTCAAAGACCAAAATGTCAGCAAAAAAAACAAAAGTTGATTTATTTTTTTGTGATTTATCCTCCTCCAACATTTTAAACATATAGAATCTGGTCTTGTGAGTGGCAGTGTAAGATGATCATTTTAATGATATGCACCTTAACATCAAGAGGGTGTGGCATATCCCTCTGTTGTCACACTGCCACACTTGTCACACTGTGTACATGTCAGCCGAGAAATCGTTCATACTACATACAAGGAATGAAAGAATAAAAATAAATACCACCCATGTTTCATAAAATAACTGGTATTGCTTTTATTAGCCTTAATCTGTTGCGGTGTAATTTCTTCAAATAAAATGCCTTTATAGAGAAGCCAGCATATGAACAGGGGTGGATATAGGGACCTTATGTGCTGGCATAGAAACCCTGTCATAGTCAATATTACTGGCATTGTTTTAATCTAAATTCTCAAGTAGACATTTCAAGCTTTTGGGAGATCAAACACTTTTCGCTCAGGAAAACAAGCAATCTGTATTATTCCATATTCTATTTTTTCCCAGCAACATTTTCTTTGCCTCTCCCGTACTGTATGTTCTGGCGCCAGCAGCTGTTTGATACTTAACACTGGTGATTACATCCCTGGATGCTGCCTTTGTTTACTTTCAGACACATATCCAGCTAATGCCTAGAGGCAGGTGCACTGTACTGAATTAAAGTCCCCTTTAACAACAGAAGGGCATCTGCTTTATACGCAGTGAACCATTCAATGGGTCACCAGCGATGCGTCCTTTCTCTGTGTAGAAAACCAAGCCGAGGCAGTCAGACTCTGTGATTCCCCCAAGGCAAAGCCACAGTGATGGAATGAAATAAAGACATACTGATGATGCAGAGCGGATGGATTTTGCATGTTGCCGTTCAAAACTGACACATCATGGATGTTTCACTAACAGCCCAGCAGGTGGCATTCACAATCCACTTAATTTCTCAGAGTTAGCCAAAGCAATGATATACTGTATTACAGCAAATTATAAAGGTAATTAGTGGTAAATCCAGTGGTTAACAGTATTGAGTCATGGACAATTATTTCATTAAAACAATTTAAACATGTGATATAACACACTTGATCATAGCCCTTTTCATTTAGTCAGCAGAAGCAGAGTAATTGGACAAATTTATGGCTGATTGTACACACAGTATATCACCTGATAGTGTTGTAAATGTATGACACCCTGTTGAATGTTTAACATATTTCTATTGAGACTGGAAATAATCAATCTTGTGGTTATAACCACACAAATCATATAATTCTGTTTCATGACAATACTATCAGTGATGTCACAGTAAATAAAATAGTGAGTAGACTTCAAGCCATCCATTTATTTACAACCAAAAGCTGAGCAACCACTATCATAAACACATAATGTGAAATTGTCTTTAACCTCGAAAACGCATTTTGTCAGTCATGGCACATTTTCTTTTGAAACACTATGGTCAGTGGCTGAGGTTTGTTTTGCAAACTAAAAAGGTGAATAAACTGAGATGAAGTGGGTTTAGTCTATACTATATGTGTTGTATTATAGTCTTATTTTGAGATGGGGTTTTGGGTGCAGAAAGCAGAATTCATGTAGAGGAGGCCCATCTGTTTGAGCAGGAAACAGATTGCATCCTGCAGTGAGCTGCACAACCTTCCAAATTACTCTGCAACCCTTTTCACCACAGACATGTTTATTACAAGTACCATCATTTCCCAGGAGGGGCCTGAATGGAATTTGATGATGAGTTATTGTATGTATGTGAGCTGCACAGTAGAGATGACTGAGCTTCTTTTTTTATAGGAAGCCTCAAAAACACCCTACTTTCCAACTGTTAAATATATCTATCTATTCATCATATAAGGCCATACTTGTTCAAGTACAGACAACATGCTGCAGGCTGCTGCCAACATCATAAATTAGGAAATTCATTTTTTATGGGGTCTGATTGTCCAGTGTTATACGGTTCCTTTTTCTTTATCTTTATATAGTTGTTGATTAAAAAATAAAGTTGCAAAAAGCGTAAATCGTGCCTTTCATTAAATTATACAGCATTACAGCTAAGCCCCACTCAGTGCTTTGAGCCTCCAGTACAACTTTTCATTTATACAGCTGATTCTGAGCTAAGATATAATAAGATATCTCTGTCTAGTCTATCTATATCTCATCTTCATACACATGTTTCTTTTATAGTAGTGCTTAGGTTGAGCCTCACATGGCGAAAAACATGATGGATGCTTATGGGAACGCCAAACATCAGCAGCTGCAGTGTGATTGACTGACGGTGCCCCTTATCCAATCAATGGAGGCTCGGTTCCTCTGCAGCCAATTGGATGCGAGTGGGAGGGACATTCGGGGGTCTGAACAGCCTGTGAAACTGCTGATAGCTAGCTAGCCTAGCTGTACCGCCGCTGAGCAATGACATGCTTTGATATAGAAATGCTCTTCCAACGGGGCACAGCGTCTCATCGGCTAGGTTAGCATGTTGGGAGTGGGAGAATAGGCGCTAGCTAGGATTCTGGATGTAATTTGTGTGACGCTTCTACGCGTTGACCATTTCCTAAAAGGAGATAAGAAGAGGTGGCCGTCAGCAATCGGGTAAGACGTGGTGTTACTGAGCAGGCTACGAGTCAGAGCTGCCACTGGCGGTGGAGCTATCTGATCCAGGCTACCGCATTAACGACATCACGGGAGCTACAGGCTAGCTCCTGCTATCATCGAATTCACCGAGTAACGTTATAAGTCACGTCGGCTAACAGTTAACCCAGACCAAAAAAAAAAAAAAAAAAAAAAAAGCCCAGTCTGTCGCCTTGAAACCATGGCCAGCATTCTCTTAACCCAGCTGCTTTAGTTTGGCTGTAAACGAGATATTTTTAACAATTGAAAGCGGGTTTTTTTTTTTTTATATATATATGTGTGTGTGCATTTTCTTAGCCAGGAGGTGAACGTTAGCCAAGTTGGTTGGCGTGACACGCTGTCAAGCTGAAGTTATAAGATACAAGCTGCTGCACGACCTATAAACGTGGCTACGCTACATGTCGTGCAGTGGCACCACATCAACGCGTTTGTTTCTGAGACGGGAGGAGGAGAAGACGCCTTAACCGGCAGCCGGGTTACAATTCCACTGCATCCACTGCCGCTTGTTCGATGCACGTCACGGTAACTAACGCTGAAGTGTAAGTTGTTTGGGTGTTGGAACAGTCGTGGACCCAGTTTTGGTCATGGTCACGATGGAGGCATCGCCTGACATGAATTTGTGTGATTCCCTGCACTTGTGTTAAACAGCCAGTTAGCTGTGATTTCACACCCATAAAGTGGTTGTTGCAGTCAACGCTGTCACCTGTTGTTCGCCTACTCATATGGCCTTCTGTTGGTGCATTGGAATTGGGGACAATGTTCATTATGCATTTGTCTCCTGGGAGTCCCAGGCTGATGGTTGCAGATACCTGGTTTTTGGCTGAACAGTACTGGGTTTATAATCATGTAAAACACAAGAGAACAGCCAATCCTCCACACTGGAGAAGGATTTGTTTGATTTTTTTTCTTTATTCATTAGTTTATCATTAGACTTGTATCAAGTTATACTTGTTGCGGACAATTTTCACATTCACAAGGAAAATTTATATTTGTCCTTTTTTTTTTAAAATTTGTTTTTAAAATGTTAAATCTACCTAGTAATAGCCAAATATACTGTGTAAGTGAAACCATTTCTGTTTTTGGGCAAGGTTTTAGATAATTGCTTGTTTATCTCCTAACATTGTTTCTTCTTACACAAACCAAAGCCAGACTAAATGTCATGCTTCTGTAGCACAATGGGCGATAAGGCTGTATAATTGTTGGCAAGCTCGTGCAGCGTATGTTAGTGTGGCCTATTACAAAACCTGTTAAACATCACTGTGAAGCAATCAGGAAATTAATCTGGCTTGAGTATTTTATCTCACAGACATTAATTTGAAGATATGTGGTTGGTTAGATCTGAATAATTTAAGGGGCTTGCATGTGTGTCTTTCCAAACACCAAGGGGGGTGGGGGTGGTCTTTTGCAGCTGCTGAATTGTATAGTTTCAATTATTGCCACACTGACAGACCTCTTCACAGTCTCTCATTAAGGTTGCAGGGAGGTGAGAGGCGGGAGAGAGTTATTTGATTGGCTGTAGCTCTGTTCTCAGAGGGAGGATGGAGGTGGCAGTTTTCAGGGAGTAAGGTGGTGGAGACCTGCTTACCAGGATGATTGGCTTGAAGGCTGATATTATATTTCTCTTGGGTGTTGAGGGCAATTTGTAAGTCATGTGAAAATGGTTATTAGGAGACCTACGGAGAACATTTGTGTCCATCAACTGCCAGGTCATCTCAGGGTAGAGGACTCCCCTTATCTACAGCTTTCCCCATTCAGATATGCATGTTGATATTTCAGTGATGTGGCTCTATTTTTGTCCTATATATGTACTGTTGATGCAGATATACCCTCTAACATCACCCTTGTTAGAATGTTATGACCGTATATTTTTATGGCTATGCAGTGATGAGCCCTTCTCCTATAAGATCTTTTGCAGTGCCTGCTATGTGCTACCAGTGGCCTCAAGCAGCCAAAACTGTCTTCACAGCCTAGGGGAAAATGCCAACTGTGCATTTTCATGATAGCCAAAAAAATGAATGAAATGATGTGATGTGAATTTGGCCTGAAAGTTTCCCTGGTCAGCAGACAAGCTCAGGAATCTAGTCGTAATATTGGTGTCATCATACTGCAGTTTAGAAATGGGGGACTTTTTTTTTTCTCTCCCCGCTATTGTCTCTCTTCTCTCTTGTTATCTCCCTAATCTCAGTTATTACATATGCTCTCTTCCATTTCCTCATTTTTTGTTTTCTCTCTGTTTTCCTTTGGCTGCCCATGCATGCTTGAATGTTTGAACTGTCAATAACAAAGGTACTTTCTATATGTTAACCATGGTCACCTGCTGAAAGAGGAATTTAGCTCTTTGTCAGGGCACAAAGATGAGGGGAAGAATGACAAGTGTTCATTATTTATTTATTTTTTTTACTTTACCATTATCAGAATCGATCTGAGACCTGAATACATATTTAAAAAAAATAAAAGGTTCTGTTCAGCCGTTAATGCATGCAAAAGCACCGTCATCAAGCACCGCACAGTTGATGGTGTCTGCTGTGGTGACATCTTGCCTCACTTCTGCAAAACTTTACACTCTAGGCTGTGTGCGGTCAAGATATTTGCTATCATTTCTCATTTGGAGTAAGTGATTTGAGTTCCTCGTGTAGGAGGACAGACGTGTGAAGTTTCAGTGGTGTTTTTCTCTATTAGTTCATTATGTTTCGGGGTTTTCTTTCAGTGGGTTTGGCAGTGTGAAAATGAGGATGTGTGTACTTTCAACTGTTATAGTGATGACAGAAGTTGTCGCATATCCATGGCAAAAAAAAATCTGTATTGTCAAAATGGGTTCTCTGGAAGTGTAAGTTTGACCGTGGAACTTTTCAAACTGCAAAACAGACAGCAAAAATTTCAGACATGCTAGAAATCCAACTGATCATCTGAAAGGCAGACTTGATTCTTCAGGCAATTAATCAGGTGTTGTGACCCACCTCAAAATGAACATAAAAAAAAACAATATGGCAGAAACTTTCAAACTATTTTGATGGCACAAGTCTTTGCTTGTAGAAGAATGTGACCATCCCGGGGAAAATTTGTTTAATCATTACGTCGCCTCCAACGCATTCATTGCCGTGTCCCTGGGTGCGATCCTTTTGGAGGGGTTTGATAACGTGCATTGTCCTCTGCCAGTGTCTTGCCACTGACATCTTTTTCTGACTGCACAAATGGTGGTTTTATGCAAAATGGCACGAGACAATATTCTAAAAGAATTCCCACTTTTAATCAAGCACGGGCCTCCCAGTGTTTAAAGTGTGCAGTCTGTTTCTCAGTCAGGTTGCACAGAGGTGAGGGTTTCTGAAGAAAATGTTTTCTTTCTTGTCCCTCTCCAATCAAACATCTCACTGATCCTGTTGGGTTGTGCAGACCCAAGATTTTTGTGGCATCACCGTGCAATCTGGAATTCCTCCTCCTCCTCTCAAGACGCTCGTACACAAGTTCCAACACGTGGCCCTCTCGGACCTGTGTCCCAGGTGGCTTGTTTAGTCCTATTGTGACAGCACCCTAGGGCTCATATTTGCTAGGATGTAGGAAGTCTAAGAGGAAGCCAGTGTATCCATTTCATCTCTCTGTCACAGGCTGTCTGGGATTATTATCTTGTGGTTTACAAATGATCTGCTATTTTGACTGCAACAATAGCTTTCTCCAAAAGGTTGCCTTTGCAAAGAGGTACACGGCTACAGTACAGCTGCGTGGTGGGATTAAAATCATCTCTTTTATTGACTTCTTAATGCTACTAGTAGTTAAGTAGCCTGGCACCACACAAAACCAAACCTCAAACATATTTATTGTGCTGTAGTAATAGTACTGTTAGGAATCCTCCTGCTTTGTAAACTTGGATTAGTCATTGGGAAATCCCCAGGAGCGCTCAGAGTTTGAGGTAACCTGAGGTTTATGTTGCTGTTCCCTTGATCCCAGATTGCTTGGATGTGGCCATCGTTGGACCTGGTAGCTGCAAGCAAATAGGCCACCCAGAACAACAACTGGCAACTCCAGCAACTAGGAGGGCGTGGATGCGGATGTGTAGGATCTGCCGATGTAGGTGGGGTCTGAGGAAATAGAACCTTTCTTACATAGAGGTGTTATGTTCTGGTGGGTATTTGCTTACAGAGAGGATGTAAGTGTTTCCATGCTTGTAGGCTGATGCCAGTTGTAGACTATATAAAACACATTTACTGCAAAGTAATTAGATGTGTCTGGATGATGTTTATTACTTCAAATACTAATGTTGGGGTCTTATTTCTAAATTTAGCCTGTTCAACATTGTTGGTTTCCTACAGACACTTTTGTTATTGTTGGTACAGATCATTGGTTTACCTTACTGTGACAATATTGTTTTTCTTGTTTTTTGAGCAAGCAACCTTATAAAAGGCTTTGAGAAGGCACTATTGTCTTATATCTGTGCCATCCTTTTTTATGTTGAGCTGTTCTCATCATTCCAAAAGGACTTTTAGATGACCGAATTAGACGTTTGTATGTCTACAGACAAATGCATTTAGCAAAACTTTCATTTTTATCACCTGCGTTTTGCTGTGTGGCATCTCATTTTGTTTTCCTGCCACAGACACTGCAAGTCAGTTCACCAATGCCATCTCTCTGTGGGCTAGACAGTAACATCCCGCCTCAAGCTTGTGAATTGCAGACTATGCAGTCGAGAAAATGGGGAAATGAAAGCACTTGCTGGTTTATTTGCCACATCCATATTATGATCTGATTTTATGGTTGTAAATTTAGTTAAGAATATCCTCTTATAATCTGTCAGAGTACATATGTCTGAATAAAGATTGATACCATAGATTTGAATAAACAATAGTCTGTGATTAAAGTTTAGTACACATGGCTCTAGAGCATTAAGAGCTATTTGGTTATACGTTATCATCTGGATAAGATTCCACTAAGCTTTATAAATACTGCTCTTGTCTTTTTATATTGCTTTTCTGCACAGTACGTTAAAATGGCCAGACTTGATTTTGCATGAGACTTTTGTGGCTAAATTGCTATACCACATATTTCAAACAGTTGCGTTTGTGTACGCTTCTCACTGATTTGTTTTGAGCACAGAGTGAACCTTTTCTGATGTGAATTTGGCCTAAAAGAAAGCTTGAAACATTCAGTGTTGGTCATTGCTATGAGAGTAAATCTCTGGCAATTCTCAAAGGACATGAGCCCCGGTCTATTTTAGGCCAACTCAACTGCTGAGGGTGATCCCAAGGGGTGGATAACCAACTGCTTTCACACAGCCATGAGCCTGTATGCTGAGCCCAAAACACTAGAGGCCCCTCTCCCCTTAATTAAGTTTTAATATGATACTGGAACAATGCAGTTTTCAAATGGGAAACATCATATTTTCTCCCAGCAGCAACGCCGGTGTTTAAATTGGTCCTGAACTTGAGCTCTCATCTCTTAATTGACGTATATTACATGCATCAACGCAAAGCAAGATAACGTATCTGAACACAGAGGTCAAGCCTGCACTCTATCAGATTGCATCACTTTCCCATCATCCGGTCACCCTTATGTCCACACTTCCTGTCTCACAGCTGGCCTGCCAAGTCTCCCATGACCCTTTGCTGTTATGCTGCTGTTTTTGTTTTGAGAGAATCTAGGACAGCTGGGATGAGATGCAGTCCCATGGGCTTTAGTTGCTGGGGTTTGATGTGAAAAAGAGCACAGGCATCTATTCATTGGTCTGTCGCTGTCCTGCACTATTCGTTTGGGGAGCAGACCTGACCCCTGTGGCCAAAATGTGAGTTTTGGTTTAAGTTGGAGGAAGTGCCGAGTGCCAGAGGGGCTGAGTGAGCAGCAAGCATACAGAGCGCATTCCAGAAGGCAGCAGAGGCTGTGATTTTAGCAGCCTGTCACAGGGATTAGGTTACTCTGTCTGCCTCTGTGAGCTCATGCTGTTGCTGTCTCAGTGCCTCTGCAATCCTGTCGAGCAGTGGTACACTGTTTGCTCCCGCAGCGAAGAGAGACAAGGATCCGTAATTGTTCTTGTAGGCTTGTTTTGATAGTACATTATCCAGTTGTTCCGACTTATTTTTTACAGAGAGACCTCTGATGTCATACACATTCACTGGAATCCATGCTGAACACTAATACTATTTTGGTCCTTCTTATGGATATATCTAGTATTGTATCCCTAGATCATGCATTACCACATTAGCCACTGGGTGCGCACTTTGATTAGATCTCTGCTTGTGTGTTTTTTTTTTTTTTCTTTCGTGCAGAGACTCATGGGGTTGTGGCAGCAGCTGTAGACTGCAGGATGTGGTGAAACTCATGTCACCGTTGTTTCAAAGTAACTTGCAAAGTTGCACCCTGCATTACAATGACACAACTGATATGCAGTTGTTGTGGTTTGTGGCTTACAGTGCTGCTTAAGTCTTTTCGAATTTTATTGACTAGCACAAAGTTATTATCTGAAAATCACTACCCTATGCTTTTTATTTATTTTTTTTATAAGATATTCAAGATAACTGCCAGATTTGGGTTCCTGTGGTCTTTTGCTGATGGGAAAACAGTTGTGACCAGTGTTGGCACACTTGAGTGGAACATGAGTGGATTACTGATAATGACAGAACTGTATGTGTGCATGACACAAATAGGCTTGCCTTTAATTTCTACACCTATTCTGTCTTGTAGTATTATCACAGCACATATTGTTCAATCTTGTGTTGCTGCCAGTGAAGTGTTTTGTTTTTTTGTTTTTTGTTTTTTTTTTTGGCATTATCAGCTGATTTGTTTGTCATGCTTGCTTTGGTCCCAACTTTCCAAGTGGGGCGATTTGCTGCTTTTCTCTGATTTATGATTGTAAATTAAATGTCTTCTCTGATCAGACAAAACAAGCTATTTAAAGAGGTCACCAGGTACTCTGGGAAATTGTAGTGGGTTTTTCTTCATAGTTTTTGACACTTTGTAAACAATTGATTTATTTATCAAAAGTATAATCCAGAGTTTCATGGATGTTGAAAATGATGATTAGTTGCAGCTCTAATCAAACATGCTGCTATTATTTTTCCCAGTTCAGTGTTCCCCTACCATAGTTATCAGTAGGTGGGCCGCTCATTTGCAATGTTATGGGAGCTGTAATGAAGTCAGCTTCTGTTAAGATGGTATTGATGCAAATGGAATACCTTCTGCTGCTGCTGCGAATGTCTGGTGAACCACTGGAGAGCTATTAAAGAGCTATTATGGTGAAGTGCTGTAATGTTCCGTTTTAAAAACAAAATTTCAATATAGGGATGTTCTTTTGGTGCTTTTCTGTCAGAACATGAGTTGTGAATATTGCTATGGAGAAGAAGTTGCCACAGTCGGCTGGGAAACCCCTGCCTTTACCACTGGCCACCAGATTCGGCCACCAGATTCGGCCACCAGATTCAACCACCTACCATCCCATGTGGTCCAGTCACCCTTGTTGACAACCACAGAGCTCGTGCATGCAGACTCTGTTTTTGCTTTATGTCTGGTACCTAAGTTATTTTCAGAGTTGAACTCGCGTCTTCAAAACATCTATACAACTAGTTACTCATTCAAAGGTCATTTGCTGTTTATTGGCAAGCATACATGACATCATTACATCTGTGACAATCGTTTGCTAATTTCCAAACCAGCAATGGTGTCCTCTTCATGCCTGTCCGATTAATCCTATAACAGCTTTTTCTTTTAAATGTTAAGTGTCCAATAGTAGACAGCGTTGCAGATGCTGTTGCCATAAATCAAACTGGCAAATGACAGACAATGAAGACAGCCCCACACTTATTGCATCGTAGGTCCCGCCATGGTTTGCATGAGATGCGTTTTAACTCGAAGCTGCTCAAAATCTGATTCTAACATGTTTGCTCAAACGGTAAACATACGAATGAAAGGAAGTTAAAATAAATGGAAGCACAAAGTATCAGACTTTCTGAAATATGCCTTTATTGAATGTGCACTGTGGGGTTAGTGATGGATTGTGTACCTGTTAACTCTGCCAGGCAGCAGGGTAAACGGATCCACTGTGGATATGACAACATTTGAGCAGTTTGAACTCTTTGACCTCTTGTTCAGTGCTCTGGAGTGGCGTGTGGCCATGACTCAGTCTGGAGCTGCGCGATTAGCTCAGAACATCTGTCGCCTGACTTTTTGATCCTCCCTCACATCTGCACTATCGTAAGTCACTGCGGTGTTAATGTACACTTAGTGCTCAGCCACCTCTAGATGTGGGGGGTGACGGCAGTTAAGACATGAGACTGGGATGCAGTGTGCTTTGTGAAAAAGGGAGATAGTTGGGTAAAGGGATGGTCCTACATTGATGTACTGGCAGCAAGAGGTATGAAATAGGGAAAAACAGGGAGCACATACACACACTTGTCAGTCTGTTTGGCAGACAGTTATCCAGCCCAGCCTAGCCCAGGGAGTGGAGAGATTGTTGCCTTTGTCTTGGTGAAAGAGGCAGCAGTCGAGGAGAGTAAATCAGCTCTTTGTTTTTGTATGCCGCTCCCCAACATTTCTCCTAGTGTTCATTAATTTAATTAGACGTGGAAAAGGAGCAGGCAATAACATGCCATCGGATAAAACCACAGTATACATCCTAATGTTTTTTGGGAAATTTAGTCAACAACACCCCACATGGGGGACCACAGGTGTCCCCTTAAAGTGTGTTGTAAGCGCACACACACACACACATCTCAACATCTTGACTTTTTTTCAGGAAACATGAGTTAAAGGTCTTCTTAGCTCATATTTATTGTTTATTTGACTCCTCTTGGCTAATCATGTTCAAAGTTAGCTTGAGTCCTCATGTTTGCCAAAGGTCAGTTTTGGGGCCTATCTCAAGGCCAGCTGCAGCTGAAACCTAGACACTACTGCTTCAAATAAAAACCAAGAGCTCTCGATCAATGAGTTCAGTGTCTGGTCCCTGAAGTCGGCGGGGGATGAAACCCCATCCACTCCCATGACATCAGAGCAGCTAAGCAGCCACTTCAGGAGTGCCTCACTCCTTCAGTGCTGCAGTATTAACCTAAGCATTAGCCTAGCTGTGGTGATGGCTACATGGGTCATAAGACCAGTTGTTGTGAATGTGCTCATTGTTAAACCACAAACAAGTTTTGATTGTGGAGCACGGTACTCCCAAATCATAATTTTAAAATGCCTGGGGAACTTGAAAGTTCTTGTGATAAGCAACAATGGATCCATGGTTGTAATGCAGATGGCACAATCACAGCATTTGCATAGGCTGCACACTGTGGAATATTTATAGGCCTGCACCAAATTTAAAGCAATATCCTACATCATTAGGGCTCAGTGAGAGCTTTCCTCCCTGATGTATCCACTCTGCTGACGCACAGTGCCCCTGTTCTATACTTCCCTGTTACATTAATGTTTGCCTGGCTCCCAGGTTCATGCTTCATGCCTATTACAATAGACAATCGTTGGACTGCTTCTGAGAGGAAATCATCCCCTCTGAAATTGTGTGAAGAATGTGGATACGGAGAGATTGCCTGTGTAGTCTGTCAGCTGTTTGTGTTGAAGACTGAAAAGAATAGTCATTTATATCTGTTATTTCAAGAGTGCAATTGATGGGGGGGGGGGGATTCTGGCCTAGCTGTAGTATATTTGGACGCTGTCCATATATTGGCATAGTACAATACCACAAGAGTAGTGGCTTTCAAGTCACTCAAACAGAAATGCAGAAGCAAGTTTGAATATTATTAAGAAATCTTTGGGCACATTTTAAGAGTTATTTCTAACTCTCTTGCATTGTCTCTGTTCTTTTCCAAGGTCAACAAAAGTATCGGAGCCCTTGAAGTTCTCAGCTTTGATGCAGTACAGGTATAGCTATCAATTTCCAAACAGTTTCTAATTGTGCTCTTTGTGTGTCTCTTACCTAATTGTTGTGTCTTCAGCAAACAGCACAGCTGGAGAATAAATTGTGTATGATGGTGTTAAGGTGGGCAGATAGAGGAAGCGGATTCTCTTTGTTCATAGATAACAGATATGTCTGTTCAAAGGGAGGTTCTGTGAAAACTGGTTTCCAAATATTTTTTTTAGTTAATTTCCTAGTTATGCTTATGAAATTAAATGCATATCAAATTGCCATTTTTGCAAAAGAACAAGATGCGAATGTGAGCATTACCCACCACCTCCGCTTACCAGTTTTCTTCGGGGACCCTGTAACAGTTTACTGTGTTAGTAGAAACTGAGGCTAACTTTAGCACTGCTACTACTGCTGCACATAAACCAACACTGGCCCAGATTACATTGTATAATAGAAAGACTTTTGATGATCAATTAGTTGACCTGTTCTGTAATGTTTCTAGCTGCTCTGATGTCTGCTCTTCGTCTTCTCCTCTCTCCACCAGTGCACCTGCTGCAAGATGACGGAAGAGGTGATTGTCATCGCCAAGTTCGACTACATGGCCCAGCAGGACCAGGAGCTGGACATCAAGAAAAACGAGCGCCTCTGGCTCCTCGACGACTCCAAGTCCTGGTGGAGGGTTCGAAATGCCACCAACAAAACGGGCTTTGTGCCGTCCAACTACGTGGAGAGGAAAAACAGTGCCAGGAAAGCTTCTATTGTCAAGAATCTCAAAGACACACTTGGTAAAGAAGCAGCTATGGTTTTCTTCAGTTGAAGTGTTGAATTCAACATGTGATGGTTTAATAAGTGTTAGACCTTTTGGAGAGTGTAGACCCGAGTCCGTGTTTTTATTTTAGTAACTCTCAAGAATCCAGTCAACCTGCATAGTTATTTGCACGCTAAACATTTGTCCTTCAGTCCATCATACCATCTTTTATATTGAGACTGACTTGCTTTGTGTTTCATACACAATTGGTTTTTTTTCAGCCGAAATAGAGAGCATCCTTTTTCTAGGCCATCACTACTGTACCTCAGTTTGTTTTTGACCACATTGCTGTGGTGTGTAATATACTATAGAACAGGAAGATGGTCTCAGGCTGATGTCGGATTGGTTGAAATGCTGAGAGCTACTTTCTTCTCACAGCTCACTTAGGCTGAAGATTTAGTATCTGCCGAGTAAATCCAGTGTAGTGTAACTATGTACGGTGGCGTTTCTCCATTTTACCTTGAAGCATTTGCACAGGTAAGACAGTATTATGTTTCTTTGATTTCAGATGTTTGGAGGTTAAATAGGCTATTTTTTTGTTTCATATCTGTGGAACAAATAAAGAAAACTAGCCTGTCTTTTTAATCTAAATAGCTCCACTTTCTGTTTGAGCAATCACTACAGAGAGTATCCTCCTGCCCTTTTATCACAGCCAGAATTGATACGGCACAGGTGTCTTCTGCTCTGTCAACACAGCAGTAATATTTCTGGGCACTGCCATTCGCCAAGGGCCTTGCACTGCCAGGAGCAAGCCAAATGTAACCGTGTGTGTAAGCCAAGATTACCATTTGTCTTTGTCTCTTTCTTCTTGATGACAGACATTCCTGATAATTTGGGATATATACACTCTGATCACACTATGCTCTGATTTCCCCTTTTTCATAATTTCTCTCGTGTTTTTATAAAATGTGGCGGCCTTGATTTTTAGTTTCTGATGCTTTTTACACTTTAATCTAACTCGTTCTGCTCTGCTGCGCCTCATTATCTCGGTTAAGAGCACGATGGGATAGCCGTGTTTGTTGACAAAAACATAACATCAAACCACACTTGCAAGACTGACAAAAGATCTCCTTTGCTCATCTTTGAAGTGGGGATGTTGATGATGTACAGCTGCAAGGAAGCCCTGGTCCCCAAAGTGATTTTTTTTTTTTTCCCTTGCACAGAGGGCCTGAAAGAATGGGGGTGTTTTGGGTGCAGCTAACCAGAAGTGTCGTCGAGTTATAACTGTATCGCACACTGCAGTGTTTGACTTATCTGTTGGACATGTGAAGTGTGTCTTCCTGTTAGCAGGAGTGTTTGTTTTTTTTCTTTCTTTTTTTTTTTTTATGTGTTTGTGTGAGCGTGATGTGGTGAGAAGAAGCTGGTGACAATTGGGCAGCGCTGTGTTGAAACGCTCTGACGAGAAATGATATAAGAACAGGAAGAGGCCTCTTTAGGTTTTTTTTTTTCCTCACATGCAGCTCATAAAGTTTTTGCCCTTTTTAGTCATGTTCCAGACTTTCCTATTATTTCTTGACAAAAGCATATAAATTGTTCAACTGCTGCACTTTTAGTCAGTCCAGTTCAAGGATGAAAATTTGCACTAGCCAAATGCTAGTAAAATATGAACGTGGCTGATATTTGAAATATTGATTTTTATTATTTGTTGGTTGGTGAATTTGAACATTTATCCGTCAGTGGCTGGTAGATGTTTACATTTTTAAAAAGTTAATTTCATACATTTTCCTGATCCAGTCTGTTTTGGCCTCAAGCATGTAGGTTTATTTGTCTGGTGTGTGTGTGTGATTGGGTGGTGGTGTGTGTTATGCACCATAACCATGAGCCTCCCAACAACTTTCCACCTGTCACTACATCCATTGATCAAATAACCTCAGGAGAACAGCTGTACGAACGACACACACACACACACACACACAGGCTCAGATCTCACTCGCATGTAAACTGAATAAAACATGGACTAATGTAAAACATGGAGTAAGGCAAAACTGGGCCTCGTAAAAAACACTAATACAAGAATAGAAAGCTTGTAAATACTTCACCTTCATTTGTCCTGTTTTTATGATCTATAAGTAGATTTAATTCATTTTAACTGGCAGGTTGTGGGTGGTTGTGTCTTCTGTGTGTGTTGGAGAACAAGAGAAGCAGCCTGATGACCACACGTTCAGATGTTATGTGGGAGTGGGGGGAAAGCTTTAATTTTTTTCCCCTTCTGTCTTAAGCAAGCCTGTTGCTGGGTGTGGAGTGGTGTCATCGGTTTAAAGAATGTGCGAGGGTATGATCTGTCGACAGATGGCTGTGTTTTTGTGTGCGACTGTTTGAGGTCTCATGTTTCCTGGGTTTGTTGTAAAGTTAGGAGTGCGTCTCTACAAACGACCGCAGTCATGTGACACTGAGCACTCACTGACTCACTCAGCCGTTGCAGCGTCCCCACAGATCCCTACTTGAGTGTATTTTATTTTTTTATTAAAGACCATCTTTCTGCCCTCTCACAGATACCACTCTGCTGCTAAACGTTGGTGGAATAGCTCCGCCACTTTCCCTATATCTCTATTCTTTCATCTCTTTCTTTCAGTTTGAGCTTCACCCCTCCTCCCCTCCTTCCTTCCTTCCCCTTTCCATGAGGCCTCTGTACTCTGCCTTCCATAGCTGAACTGGAGGCCTCCCTATCCTGCACTCTCATTGGCTAACCCTGACCACATGGTCACGGAGTGGGCCGCCCTGCTCCGCTTTCCGCCCAGCTCTCTGGGTGTTCACATGGAATAACTCTACAGCTGCAGTGGGAAGAGAGCAGGGGCCGGGAAGGAGACAGAGAGGGGAGAGACAGCGAGCCCAAAATGGACATGGCTAACCTATTCAAACATTTCTTTCGTGAGTTCTCAACACTCGTCTTCTATAGCTCCTTTGTTGAAGTTGTTTTTGACTTGTTGTTTTACGAGTTATTGTCTGAACTCTGAGCAGGTCTTTTTCTCTCTCAGGCTGTGCAAGAGCAGTTGTCGGGTGGTTTTCTTGTCTTCCCTTTCAGATGTTTCTCGTTTGGTTGTAAGTCAGTTTCAACTTTAAGTTAACCAAATGAAGGTGTCATGATTGTGGTTGGCTGAAACTGATTTTTGTGCTAACATGTTGTGCTGGTGGGGAGAGGGAGCATGGGTGTCTTAACAGCTTTTGAGGCTGTCTCTGTGTGAGCGGCTGCAAAGACTGGGTGGATATGCTTTTGAAAAGCCTTCTGCTGAGCTGAAGCCTGTAATTGCCCCAGCAATCCTTCTCTGTCTCTTCCTTTTTAAACACACACACAGTAATCCTGCCTCATGTTTTTTATTTTTTATTTTTTTTTCGAGCATATGTCCTAGTGAGTGGGCTGCAACTCACTGGATTACATTATCATGCTTGAAGACCCCATCTCCACCCTTTTTGAGGAATATCTCAAGACATTTCCAACGTCTTTTATTTTATGCTACCCTCGGGGCGAGCTCGCTCATTCTGGGAGGGTCCCTCCACCCCACCACCACCCGCAATGAGCTACAGTTGAATGGACGTTGGGTGCTCATGTAGAACACTGTAGTCATTGTGCCGAGAGGAGGAAGGGGTCTCTGCTGATTGATGGGACCCAAGCTCCCAACTCCCGCACTTCGCACAGTTATCAGAGGAATGTCATTACCTCGGCAGCTCCGCACGGCCGTGGATACTTTGCAGCCGCACTGACACACTTTTTCAAAAGACCCTGGCGTGCACCCATGCTGTAATCTCACCTTGTAACTATTCATTGGTATCTCCAGTCTCAGCCTATCGTGTGTGTGTGTGTGTGTGTGTGTGTGTCGGCTGACATGCCTGCTTGTAGTCTAAAGAATCCAGAGAGTGTACAGTGCTGAGAAGAACGTAGGGATGAGCTAACAAATCTTTTGCTTGTGTAAACTGAGAGCTGTTAGTCTCCCCTCTCTCTGTGTGTTTCCCCTCCCTCTGTTTTCCTGTTTCTCAGCCTCCCCAGCGAGCGGAAACTCTAATTTGAGCCACATTTCTCCCTGAGCTCTAGAGGAGTGCAGGCCAGAGAGGAAGTGAGAAGTTTGAAGGAAGTTGAATCATTGTGCAGGCGTCTGTTTGTTGGGCTTTCTGGAACTCTCTGTCACTCCCGCTTCTTTTCTCCAAACCACCGTTTCCCCGACCAGAAAAGCAAAAGACTTAATTATAATTAAGAGACTGGCAGCAGAGACGTCAACATCACTTTAGGCCTGAGATGTTTGTCTTTTGTCCACTCATCTTTGTTTTCCTGTCTTGTCTTCTACCAGTGCTTAAGAGAAAGTGAGTAGTGGTCTGAGCTTGTTGAAGACTAGCATCACTCTAAACATGTTGGTAGCGAACAGTGGAAACACCTACAGCTCAGCTCCTGGTGTCTAATAAACCTAATGTTCTGTAGGGCTGCAACTGATTGTTTTCTGCAACAATTGGTCAATCAGCAGATAATTAATCCACAACTGTTTTGATAATTGAATAATCTGTTTTGTTTTTTTTTTAAAGCAAAAATGCCAAACATTTACTGGTTCCAGCTTTTCAAATGTTGTACATGAGAATGAGCTGAATTTCTCTGGATTGGGAACTGTTGGTTGGACAAAACAAGACATTTGAAGACATCCCCTTGTGCTGTGGGAAATTCTTACAGGGAATTCCCACAATTTTCTGACATTAAATAGTCAAAACGATTAATCTACCAATTAGTTTTTGACTAATCAATGATAAAAATGTTAGTTGCAGCCCTAGGCAACAGAAAGTCAAACAGCGATGGCCTTTACAGGTCCTGTCCAACAACAGTCCTTAACCCAAAAGTAGTAAACTGACTATCATAAGTTTATAAGTAAACCAAAAAAAGTTTCCCATTTGACCAACTGAAACCAGTTTGCCATTTTTGCTTCAAAACCAATTAATGTTAAGTTAACGAAGATCCAAATGAGTTTGTATTGGGTCTGGCAGTTTGTATGCAAGTCATTGTTTTTTCCAAAGGCCATGTCATGAGTAGAGCTGGTTAATGAACCCAAGTGCTTTTTGTTACTGAATAAAATGTATCCGAGTATCAGAAATGGCATCGCTTGTCTTTTCAGTTTCGTAATTTTGTTGACTTTTTCATATTCTTTTGATCGGTTAGTTTCTGATCATAGTTTTGTATTGTGTGCCTTTTTCTTTAGAGAGCACTTCAAAACTTTGACTCCTATAGTTACATCAGAAAAAAAAATGTTCTAGGAAGACATGTCTTAAAGTAAAGCCCATAATTTGACAGATTTGTGAAGGGGATTCTTCATGAGTCAACTCACTAGAACAATCAGTGTCATGATATTAGTCGCTTTATGTGTAAAAACATAACCGTGATAGAAAAGGAAACCTTTTGGTTTTGTGTTGAGGAATTAGAACAGAAGTGAGGGGAACCCAAGAAAATTTGAGTCAGCAGAGTAGAGGGGAGAAAGAGGTCAAGTGGGGACATAAAGACAGAGTGAGATAATCATTCCAGTGTTGCTGCAGTTATGCATAGGTACACAAATATCAACCGCCTGGCTTGTTTGACTGTCAGGAAGGGTTCCACTTGGCGTAGGCCCCTGACAGTATTGATGCACTGTAAAAACCAAAGGGAGCGCTGTGCCTGTGCTCCATCACGGCGACTGGTGGCTGCCTGCTTTTGATCTCTCAGATGGCAGAAGTTGAAAGAGCTTTGCACGTTTCCTGCGCAGCCATCAGTCAGCCATGTTAGCAGCTTGATTGAAGCTGTCGTCTTAAAAGGCAGCCCAAACCATCCCCATTGAAGAATACGCCAACTCGCTCTTGCGTGCATTCCCTTTAGTTTGTTTGACTCGCACATTAAATGTAATGACCCCACGCGCAGTCAGTCAGTCTCATACTGGACCATATGGCTGACGGTCCCTGCGTTGTCTGGAGAATGCAAGTGACACATTGTTGTTGAATTGCCATGGACACGTGGAGCGCTTTCTGAGAATCTACAGTCCCACTAGTGACGGCATTACTGGATATAATAATGGTAATAATTAGCCAACCTGGCTTAACTTACAATTTTAGGATACATTATGGGCTCTGCAGATTTCTTTTTGTGAGCAAACAAGCCATTTAACTGCTGAACTTGTCCCAGTGATCATGTTCTCTTCAAGTGCAGGGATGTTCAGACACTGTTAGACAGCCTGACGCTGGGTGTTTTCGTCCAGAGGAAGAGCTCTGGAATGGAGGGAAGCCGAGGGGTCGAAAGGGTCCTGGCAGACAATGGACGGCCAGCCAGCGTAGGCAGGGCCGAGCTAAAAAACAAAACTAGTTCCTGTCTGTCACTGGTAGCCAAACAAACTCACCGGCACTTTCTTCTCCTCCTGCTGGTGCACCTCATCTGTAAACAAAAAGTGAAGTTTACATATGCGTGTTAAGGTCTTTTGTCATTGTTTACTGTGAGTCACTGCCATCTGACACTACACGATTTCCTTCCTCCGCTTCGTTTTCTCAGGAAATGCACAGGAAACAGCATCTGACGTCGAATCAGAAAAGTTTCCAGCAGTGTGTTTTTAATCTCTTGTCTGCCTTGAACAGCTTTCCCAGGTAGCGGCGTGGGTTTAAAGGGAAACACTCAGCTGCCACATCTGCGTATACACATGCAAAGTTCATGCAGTTGGCAGTGGTCAGGGTTACCTTCAGGTGGAGAGATCATGTATGAGAGATGAACTGTCGGGGGAGCTGTTTCAGGTGGGGGCAAAATGTGTATTTTTAGTTTTTCCCCTTCTACCAACTTCGATTGCTGTATGTTTATGCCAGCCGGTGTCGAGTTTGTTTTTTGAACTATTTGTTTGTGTGCTGGATCCTCCTCTACCTTTTTCATGATACAGTATTTTGGCACCAAATTGTCACAGTTTGTTAGTTATCGACTCCCACTTTACTTTTTTAATGCAATTCTACCCACACAGGGTTGTGTTGTGGTAAAGGTGGCAGGTCTGGACAGTACTGCTGCCTGCTGGTAAGCTGGACCATCCTGTAATTAAAGATTCCCAGCTTCACTCCTGATAATAAACCGGTGATGTGTCCGTCACAACAACTATGAGTCCAGTCTGAAGTGCTTGACCTCAGACTGCACAGTCATGATTGTAACTGTAGTGTTTAAATCATATACAGGGTCAAAGGAAGAAAGCTAACATTACATGATGGATATTACACTAAATTCAGCTAGTTCTTTTAGTCATTTTACGCTTATTATATTTTGCACCCCATACACCAGCTCACACCTCCTCTCTTCTTATTTGTTTGTAGGAAATGCATTTGACTGCAGTCAGCCACTGCATGTGCCTTGTAGAGGCATATTTAAAGGGCCGAACATCGTCCCCTGAGTTCAGCGTAATTGATCTCGCAAACCTAGCAGAAAAACTTGTTAATGTCATGGAAGTGCTCGGCCAAAATCGGTCAATCGAGCAGAATGCAGCCGTGTCCACCATTGACGACGGTGGCCTTGCTGTAAGCAGTGCCATGCTGTGCATTTGGTGTGAAAGCCTGGTAAGATGAGCGCCTCTGTTAACTTGTAAAAGGAATCACAAACTCAGTTGCTTTTTGCTGCCACACGAGTGAACACTCAGGATTTAACCTACAACAGCATGACAGATGGGCCCTTAGAGAAGCAGATGCCCTCAATGGCAACCCCTTATCTTCTCCCAGTATCATCTGACTATAGTTGTGCAGGCAAATCTCAACTTCCCTTTATTACCGTGGCTTAGATCGAGCATTGTGCCAAATGTAGTGGTATTGGGCTCTGCTTTACTTTTTTAAATGCAAAGTGTTTCGTGTGACTGTACCAGGAAGCAGTGAATAAAATCCCTGACAGGGACACTGATAAGGGCTGTGTTACCTGGCCAGAGAGATAAAGTATTAAGCCCTCAGTTGTGTTTCCCTTCTCAGCTTGAGCTAAAAGATACTTTGTTTATGCCGGGCTGACCCCTAACCTTTGTTTGATGCAAACTAGGTCATTTCCAACTGTGCACAAAATGCATCCTGGGGCTTGCACCTGCACGAACGTGCCGTCTTTCTCAACATGTGACATTTGAGCTATTTTAGTCATTTTTTGTATCATTGTTAAACATTGAGGAGCAGCTGTTTGTTTGCTTTCTAATTTGGCCATTTCATCTATATGTAAAATATGTATGTTATGTGTATATTTCCATATAGATGTGTTGATGTCTTTTTGCAGCACTCCCTTTGCATTAAGACTGCAGAGAGGCACAACTAGACCTAACCTCCACTTACAGACATCAGCTTTTAACACCCTGTCTGGAGTCTGTAGTTATGTACAGTGGTGTGACTAATAACAGGGTCTACCTGGAAGCAATTTTACGTTGGACTCTCAGCACTACCATGAAATTTGTCTGCACTCCTTGAGTCACGGGGCACTCTTCATTTACAATATATCTGTGGTGAAACAGATTCAGTATGGTGTTAGTCACGTTCCTCGCTCAGAAAACACACACACCTCCCCTGCAGTCCTGCTGTTTTCCTGTATAATTTCACCTAGCTGATTTTGGATTATGCAAGCAATAGCCTTGCGAACGTAATCAGAAGTGGTCACTACTTTGGTCTGCTTGTCTGGATGTCCGATATGTCTGGTATCAAGGTCTGTCTCAGCTTTAGTCTGGTTTGTCTACGTCATCAGTTAGGCTGTAGATCTGTGATAATAACAGTGATGTCCTATTAGCTTTGCAAGAACTAGCAGAAAGGTGGACTGTTGCTTTCCATGTTTCTACAAGTAATGTATAGAGAGATCAAGCTGAGTATTGGAGCTGCTTTTTGGTCTCGTGGAAAGTTGGAAGAAGGTGTGATCTCACCACTGTGTCCACTGCTAGCTACCCATGTGTTTCATACAACTGTTAGCATGCCAGGCTGCCAAGTGGAAATTCTTGTCCAGTAAGACGATGACCACAGGCCTGCCAAAACTCGGCCTCCGGGCTTCATAACCCATGAAAGGGCTAAAGGGCCTGGTAATTCCCCTTCTGTTAGCTTTCTGGGCTCTGCAGAGATGGCGCCACTGAATGCAGGTCTTGCACTATGCCAAGAGGTTGATTGCACGTGTGATAAAATTCACTCAGTGTCCATTCCCCTGTTTTGTCTTGCTGACATTTAGCCAGCAAACAGAAAGGAAAAGCTAGTCCTCTGCTAGGCCAGTCGATAAAGTCTTGATAAATATGCCCTTTTTAATCATCCGCCCTCTACACTGAAGTCAGCTCAGCAGGGTGCTCGGAGCAGTGGGGGTTGGGAGGGATGGGGGAGTTGAGAGTTTGTGTGGACAGAAGGGGGGGGGGGGCTTGAAAGAGTGTTGGCAGAACTGGGATGGAGTTTGGCATCCAGCCGCTGTGCAAGCAAGGCGCAGGTGTCAGGCCAGCCGAGGTGATTAGCCCAATGTGATTAGCAACAATGAAATGAGACTGAGCCCTTCTGCCTACAGAGTTGAAGGCAAGTGTACTTGGTGATTAATCTCAATGTTGGGTAGCAGCACTTTGATAAACTAGAGAACTTTTTTTTTTTTTTTTTTGTTTCCACAGGATTTATAGGCCCATGCCAGAACAAGTTTTCATCCCACTCTGAGATTTGTTTTTTTGGCTACCGCACCAGCATTGCTTTTTTGTTTCCTCAGCACCTAGCACCTAATCCCCAAGAATGTATTTGGATTTGGAGTGCGGGGGGCTAGGGCACTGTAATGTGAAAGGGAATGATATTTAGCCCTACTCACCCACCCTCCCTGTATTTCAGCACAACCCTCTAATGCTTATTATCGCTGTCTGGTATTTGTGTGGGATTTTTTTTTCTTCTCCTCCCTTAAATTTTCAGAGGTGTTTTTAAATGGTGTGTCTGTTTTTTGTTTTTCTGTTGAGACTTGTTCCACATCAGTGGAAGGGTGTGAAAATTGGAGTTCCAGGTACTTGTTTCAGTTTTAATGTACACAAAATGACCTACAGGCCTGTGTGTCTGCTAATTCAGGATGTCAGTTGCCTTGTAATTAAGTTTCTGACCTAACTCAAACTTAATTTTAGTCTAGATGATGATGGTTTGTTCTGTGAACTTTTACACATTTCTTTTGATTCTTTTCTTTAGGAATTGGCAAGGTGAAGAGCAGGAAGGGGGGCATGAGAGACACGGCCTCCAACGCAGACACAGACATGGATGCAGATAACGGCGAGCGGCTGTACGATCTCAACCTGCCTGCCTTGGTCAAGTTCAGCTACACAGCCGAGCGCGAGGATGAGCTGTCTCTGGTGAAAGGCACGCGGGTGGTGGTAATGGAGAAGTGCAGCGACGGCTGGTGGCGCGGCAGCTACAATGGACGTTCTGGCTGGTTTCCTTCCAACTATGTGACGGAGGATGTGGATGGGACGGCGGGGGGAGGGGGCATGGGTGGGCTCGGAGACCCGGCCGGATCGCTAACGGAGAAGCTGGCAGCCGTGGTGAACAGCACCACGAACGGGAACAGAGTCCTGCACACGGTTCAGGCTCTCTACCCTTTCAGCTCAGGCAACGACGAGGAGCTAAACTTTGAGAAGGGCGAGGTGATGGAGGTTGTGGAGAAGCCCGAGAACGATCCGGAGTGGTGGAAGTGTCGCAAAGTGGACGGACAGCTGGGCTTGGTGCCTAAAAACTACGTCACTGTGTTGGACTCCACCTCCCATAAACCTGCAGCAGGGTCTGCCGGGCCGCCCACACCTGACTGTGACTACATCTCGCCCTCAGGCAGCGGGCGCTTCGCAGGGAGGGAGTGGTACTACGGAAAGGTGACGCGTCACCAGGCAGAGGTGGCCCTCAACCAGAGAGGCATAGAGGGAGACTTCCTCATCCGAGATAGCGAGTCATCGGTCAGTAGCCTACACCTGCTTACCTAACCACCATTCATTAGCTGTACACGGTTTAGAGCATTAAGGCCCCTTTACACTGATTTGTGGAGATTGTAAAGTTGACAGAGAAATGTGGTCAGATCTTTAGTCATCAGTCCTAGATTGCACTGTGACACATCCACAGATGGCTAATTTGGATATCTGGCGACCAGAGACGGCCTGCGGCAAAATTCTGAGTCACTACGAGCCAAGTCTACAACCCAGCCAATCAGAAAACTACATGAAATGACCCATAAACACCGGCCGGTGCAACATTTTGAAAAAACGGCTTGTCAGCATTACAGCCAAAGGTTGTTTATTATTTTGCTGCATCTAAAACACAAGACATGAGCTGATGACGTGCCTCTGCTCTCGTACGCTGTATTCTGTTTACGTCGGTGCTGATTCGTCTTTGTGTTCATTGCACAATGTGCCATGTCTCAAATTTATATCGTACAGACTGAACCAAGATTTTATTTCACCCATTAGTGTGACATAAACTCGTCTAAAGGCACCTTTTACTCAGGAGTCTTAAAAGCACTGTCTGAACACTGATAATAAGTTTCCTTTTCTTTCCCCAGCCAAACGACTTCTCCATCTCCCTGAAGGCGCAGAGCAAGAACAAGCATTTCAAAGTGCAGCTGAAGGAAAACCTTTACTGCATTGGACAGCGCAAGTTCAACTCTATGGAAGAGCTTGTTGAACACTACAAAAAGGCTCCCATCTTCACCAGTGAGCAGGGAGACAAACTGTACCTGATCAAGGCCCTGGCTGCCTCCTGATCCCTCTCTGTTACACACATGCACTTACACACAGACACACAACACACACATTTTACATATATACAAATAAATGCACACACACACACACACAGAGAGAGACTTACACCAGAACACACACTAACATTTAACCTCCCAGCCTGAGGACTTAACACATCATTAGGACTTAAATGCCTGATTTGTGAGAATTCCAAGAGGAGGTATGGAAAAAGCATGGGAGAGACCCAGGAATGGAAAGGGGAGACACAAAGACTATGGACTCCTGAGAGTTGACTACAGACCTCTTGGTCGCTTATTTTAAATTATCCAGATGTGTTAGGTCATAGGCAATGCCATGTATTTCCACCTTGATATCTATTAGAGTTGCATTTAGTTTAATTTTTTTGTTTTTGTTGATAATATATAATCTTTTTAACAGTTTCTTTTTTTTAAATGTGATGATTTTTTAACTATATCCAATACACAACCGCCACCATTTTTCATGAGGCATTTTTCAGATGTTGCAGAATTCAGTCTAGAGCCTGTAACGGTCTACATTGCAACTCATTTTTGTGTTGTCTGTCTTAATTCATTCTTTATGGGTGTGGACTCACTAATCCACATTTTCTGCTAATCATGAATAAAACACAAGTGACCAAAATATATTTATTGATACAATTCTGTTAGGATCATGGTGGTAGAGATGCGAGTATCACACTCGCATCTGTGTTTTTTTTTCTTTTTTTAGAGGATTCCTCTTCTTGTGCAAAGTCAAACTAGTTATTCAGCATTCATTTTGTACAACAGAACTGCTTGTCTCACATATTGCTGTATCCATATCATGTGAATGTTGCAAAGCCGAGGCATCGCAGACAACAAGGGGCTCAAAACAATCCCATGACTTTGCATGAATGCATGCAGACAGAATAGTGTCCTCGCACCTTCACCGCAAAAGAGAGATTGACAGTCCGCATGAGTGATGGGGAGTTTGTGTCTCCAGGGGTTATGTGAAGAGTCAAAGATTTCTCCCTCATAGTCTGGAGACTTCCTCGGTGCAGAGTACACCCTCCACCCTTTCTGGAATGTGACTGACAGCTGATGATGTGTCCTCTCAATGTTGCCAAAGGGGATGTTTCTCTGGAGACGAAGGAGGGCGGGTGGGGGGTGTAATACCCTGACAGCAGTGCGGCTTCCAAACACTCACCAGCTCTGTGGAGCTATGAAGGGAAATGGAGTCCACCAGTCCAGGCAGTCCAGAGGATGATGTCACTGCTCCAGAATAAGTGATCACTGGAGGGAGTGGAGGAGTTCAGGGTCACCCAGGGGTCGTGTTTGTGTGGTTGCAGCGCATGTACATGCAGCTCTTCCTCAAGGATATTCAGAAAACAATCGTTTATGGTTATGAGCTGGCGAAAGAAAAGCAAACTGGTTTAAATGCTTGATTTCTTTATCTGGGCATAGATTTCATTAGGAGTTTGGGGAGTCCGGCTAGTTTTTCCAAATGTGTGGCCAGTGTCAAGTTAGAATACAGTGCACCTAAATGTTTTCAGCAGAACACGTGGTTTATATTTACAGTAGATCTCGAGTGAATGGGTGAGTGAAAATGGACCAAGTAGTGTTGAATGTAGAGGGGGCAGCTAGTGGCAGCGCCTGCGATCAACGCTGCAGCAGCGTCGGCAGGGAGGAGATGATGATGATGATCACGATGCTTGATGAGTTCTCCAGCTGTGGCCAGTTGGACCTGAGTGCAGAGAGAAAGAGAGAGAGGAAGGAAGAGGCATTTCATAGATGAGGAATGGAAAAATGGACCCTTAAAATAACAAAAGTAGGATCTAGGGAGGAGACTTGGAGAATCTGTTCCACTGAATCGAGTATCTGGATTACCGCTCCCGGTCATACACGGGGTGGGGAAATGAATGTAGTCCAACGCTGATGCATCATGGCAGAGAGTAATGGAATTTTGATGGCAATATTTCGGGAGGGCTTTTAAGATCTAGTCAATCCAAGCATGGAAAAAACAAAGTGTGAGCCTTTTTTTTTTTTTCTCCTCCTCCTCCATTCCTCGGGGGCGATTGACGGAGCTATTCATACAAGAGCGGTGTGAGTGTGTGTTCTCTGTATTGGAGCTGTAAAAGATTAATTATAAACAGTGAAACAATTAGCTTTCAGTTTGATTTATGATGAGCTAAAATGGCAAGTTCTAATTATACACCTACAGAGATCTTTAAGTGAGATTACATCGTATTAAACAGTACAAAAACATTCCAGGGTGAAAAGGCTTCTGTCAGGACTTGAAAGGTCTTAGTTGATACCTAACAGATTGAGTGCATGTTTCAAAATGTAAATTGCGGGATTGTTTATTAGTATGAGTGGATTTTTTTATTTAATTTTTTTATATGTTCATTTCAGATCCCAAGATTTATTTAAATTTAACCTGTGACTATTATTTCAAGTCGTGTGGGACACGTGTGCCTGTATTCCCTTCTTTCTCGGTTATCCCCCTTCTTGGTTTCTGCATTATCAGCCACCAGATAAGCGTTTGGGTGGCAGGAATCCTGTTACATGTCATTTATTTCACCCAATCCCTGGGTGATGTCGGTGCCATTTCTCTGACACTTTATGTGAGATAGTGTTAGAGGTTGATTACCACCTTAGGCAATCAGCAACCCAATTCTTTTGCAAAGTGTCCTCCCTGATGTCCAGTTCTACAGCATCTGCAATATTGCGCAGCATTAAAGTGACAAACACCAACACAATGTGTCCCAGTTTGAAGGATTAAAGAGATTTTAATGTGCCTTCACAGCTTTCTGTCAACCAAAGGTTTAGTGAACCCTTTTTTTTTTTTGTAAATTCTATTATCGTGTTCTTCCCACTTATCTTGTCACCGCTGCGTGCTATTTTAAAGCTTTGCATGTGTGTCAGTTGAGTCTGATTAGTGAGTGATGGGTGACTGAAAACATCCTCGTAGAGAAGGGTATTTCCTCGTGCAGCGCTCACATTGGTGACGCAGGATGATGATGTCTTTGTAACTTTTTTTGTCGTGCATATAATGCCCATTAGGTGATATCGCGTGTTAATTTCAAGTGACCTTACCTTTGCTGATTTCATCAACTTCTTAATTGAACAGTGAATGCCGACATGTACAGTATAAACTATGTGCTGATGTTCATTCAGAAACATAACCCCAGGTGTGATGTAATCGTGACCTGAATCTCATGTATGAGCACCTCAAGTAACGGTATCACATATTGTTGTGATGAAACTGTCATGGTTTCCAAGGAAATAGTTTTGTTTTTTTATGTCTGTATGTATTTCATATAAGACCTAGTGTAAAACATTCACTTTTGCAGTTTAGCCACTTAAATATGTAAAAAAAAAAAAAAAAAACTAAAAAAAATTCCTCAATACTTAAATGTTTTACTTGATATTCAAATACAGAACTACAGTATCTCCCTGCATAGAGATTGTTATGAACTGGGATCTTTTTTTCCTTTTACACCAACAGGCTGCATGAGCAGAGCCTTGTAGCTATACAGAAATGATTTTAAAATCTGCGTAAAAAGACCTGGAGGTCACTTGTGAGGGATATTAATCAAGAGATTGTTTATTAAACTATTTTCCACAATCAAGAACTACAGAGCAGTTGGAAGTCTTTCCTTCTCGACTGCTAAACAAGCCTGAGATAATCTTGAATCTTAAGAGTGATTTCTTGATGATGTTCCCAAACAAATGACCGGTGTTAAACTTTGGTGCTTTTGTGCTGCTTACATTTCTATGGTGTTCTTTGTCTCACAAAGCTTTTTTGTTTTTGTTTGTTTGTTTTCTGTATGAGAGCGTGAAGAAAACAGATCCATGCTGTGGAATGATAAAGGCAGTGCTGTGAAACTTAATGTCATGCTCTTAATACTGTTTGTATGGAGGGGAGATTGTCTTCAGGTGTAATAATTTAGAAGAGTTTATTAGTGTTCAAAAGACGTAATAAACAACATAAAAATTGTTTTTATCTGTCATTGAATGAATTGCTAAATGTTTGTACTTTTTCCTTTGAAGGAAAATGAAAGTATTTTACCAAATTATGAAATACAGCATGCGACTAAATGTTTTCTTTAGTCTACAAATCCTAAACTACATGAAGACTGGGCAGATTAATCATTTATAATGCAGCTTACATTGGGACATTAACAGAATTTAACATTTAACACACACCAGATGATTCATACATGACGGCAGCGGTAGTTCTGTATGATGCACGCCTGCCACCTGGTGGCCACTTGTATACTTACACTTACTGCCACCAGCCAGGCCTATCTCGATTGAGACGTTCGACAAAAAACGATCACATTCTGGTCACTTTATTTCAAATGATTGTAGTTTTTTTCAAAATAAAATGCTCTATTAATTAACAATTTCATATACAAAATACTTATCCAATATGATTTGGGGGGGGGGGGGGTCATCAGTGCTTGTGAGACACTGGGCTTGTTTTCGTTGTTGTGTAACTTTGGGAGTGAGTCGAGCCAAATCTGAACACGGTCTTTACAGTAGCTGACCTCGGTTTGTTCCGGCGTCGGCCACAACAGAGCAGCAGGAGCGATCTCTTGAGCTCCACCAAGACTTGGTCCTCGTGCCAGTAGGGCTCCAGAGGATTTCCATAAGTATCAGAAGGAAAACGCATAAGGGGACAAACACAAATCTTTTCTTTACCACAGCAAGCAATAACAATGCAGTATTTATAGTTACGAGTATATCATAGGCCTGCTGATCTCCAATATAAAGTAGTTGCTACTTATCACGGAATATATCTGAATAGATAAAAGTTATGGTTCTTGTCAGACATAAAAAAAAAGCAAAGTGCAATAATTTACAGTTTAAAAAAACATGAAGTTTTAAGGCTTGATCAGTGAATGATTTCAAGTGCTGAGGATACATAGAGACCCCTCTTCTAGGGTAAGTCTGTATATCTGCGTAAGCGCTATATATTTGCAAAATATGCTATCTGAGGGCCCGAAACAGGGAGCTAGTACAGAAACGGCTCCTCTTTTAGAAGAAGAGGAAGTCCGATATGGCGCCAGGCAGATGCGTCATCAGCTGTACTCTGATCCACCAGTGTGGCTCCATGGGGTTATACCGTGTGTAAGGACGCTTGGACGTGATGGCGTCGGTGATGTCATCCAGAACAGGGGCCACGTCCTTCTGTCCGCTGTGGCAGTAAGAGCGCATCAGAGCCATGTGCTGCTCAAAGTGGGCTTTCTTGTAATCCTCCTTCACGTGCGGGGGTGCCTCATTCCACAGCTTATTGGCCGTGCTGGCCACAATGTCGCGGGTCAGGATGCCGGTGGCCACGATGAAGTTCCCCGGTTCGATTATGGACACTTTGACTCCCCAGGCCTTCATCTCATAGCGAAGGCAATCGGAGAAAGCTTCCACGCCGTATTTAGACACACAGTAAGGCGACCGCATGATGTTTCCCATCCTCCCGTACATGCTGGCCAGGTTCACAACACGGCCTGCAGAGATTTAGGCGAGAGAAATGTAACCGAGGTTTCTGCCTGTTAAAAGGGAGTTTTTCCTTGCCACTGTCACCTAGTGCTGCTCATGGTGGGAATTGTTGGGTCTCTGTAAATAGGCAGTCTAGACCTGCACTATGTGAAAGAGTGCCCTGAGAAAATTTAGTTATGATATGGCACTATAGAAATAAAACTGAATTGAATCAAATGTCAACAACACACCTTTTTAAACAGTTTTTTAGATGACTAGCCTTCATTTATATCTGGATTTAGCTGGATATTATTGTAATTCTTTTTATTTATTCATCCTATTTTACTTTTCATTGTATAAGTTTTAGTGCCGTCTCTTGTGTTTCTTGTTTAAGCACTTTGTTACTTAATTTGGACAGAATTTCTTGTTACTGCCAAGCACTAGCTGAGAGATTTAGTGTTTGTCCGTGTCCTCCTTCCCCCCAAGTCCTCTCTGCAGGTGTGGACAGTAATTGATTGCCACCCTGGTCAACAGCTCCAGAGGTGTGTCTAGCACTAATCAACCAATCTGCTGGGAGGCGGCAGAGCTATAAAGAGGAGACCTGGGAAGTTGTGGGGTGATTCATTTTGCTGAGAACTACTGAGGACACGACACGTTTGGGAGGTCGCTGTGGAGCCTGTTTGCGAAAGGTACGTGGTGGGTGTGCTGGACTAGGTAAGACACGGTGCCCTCTACATCGCACTGGATAGCTAACACCAAAGAACACTTATTAACATTAAAAGTTGAATTTCAAGTCATGGAAAAAGGCTTTAAATTTGTCTTTCAGTTTCAGGCTTGTTTGACTTGTTAGCATTCCTCACACAATTCATGGTTTGGTTGGCTGCACCGTGCAATATGAATCTTTCTTAAAGAAACGCGGGGAACAAGTCTGTTAACAAAGTTGCGTAGGTAAAATCCCAGCTGCTTGTCCCTTTAAGATTCTCCAAGTTTGGCAAAGCCACTTTCTACAGTATTTAAGTCGGTCGTGTTTTATATGTTAGAGTGATAACATGTAAAAAACAGTGTTGCTTTCCAGCTGCTCACCTTTCGCCCTGCGGATTAACGGCAGAACAGCTTTGGTGACCCTGATGGTTCCCCACAGGTTGACCTCTGACACCTGCTTGTAGGTGTCCATGGAAGTAAACTCCACTTCTCCAAATGTTGACACACCAGCGTTGTTCACCACAGCCCACAGACCTGGGTCATGACCAGTGACAGGTTGTCAGAGTAGGTAGGGGGGAGTGAACACACACACTGATCTTCTTTAATCTTAGTTAGTGAATACAGGTGGTGGTGCAGTACAGTTCTTTACAGTACCCTTTTCTGCGTCCCCCAGGCTGTCTTTGATATATTCCACAGCCTGGTTCACTTGTTCTTCACTGCAGACATCCAGCTGGACAACCTTCATGTGATCTGAATGAAATTCCTCCAGTTCCTTTGCACCCTCTCCACCTTTATCCTGCAAGGACACCTCGGTTACACCAACTCCTGACATTATGATGGAATGCACCCAACTTAATCCCAAAGCTTTGGAAAATGCATTCAAAAATGCAAACACTTGATTGTCAAACCTAGAGGCTTCAGGAAGATCAGAGGTTAAGGATGCTGGTGGGCAGCCGCTGATTTGTTGTAGGCTATCTCTGCTGAAATGTACTACATATAATAGCATTTCAGCTCAAAATGAGCGGTCGTATTGCTGCTGTGTTAAGTGAGTGGTCACTGCATGTTTTATCCTTACCTTAAGAAGGCATCCAGCGAAGACTGTGAAGCCAAGCGTGTGCAGATGTCTGGCAAGTGCGTGACCAAATCCACTGTCGCAGCCTGTAATCAACACAGCTTTCCCCTTCACCTGCACAGATGGGCAGAATAGATATAGATGGATGGATAGATAGATAGATAGATAGTATAAGGCTTTTGTAATTTCTCCTCAAGAGGCATATAAAGCTATAAAAAAGACAAGAGAATGCTTGAGAAATTAAAACAGTTGGTCTCTACAGTATGTAACGCGTGTATAAACGTGAACAGGGCGCCAGTTAAGTTATTTGTGCGCAAAACGGCCCAATTTCAGTTTCCTGCCGTGAACAGTGTTGTTGTAGCGCAGCTCCTCTGCTGCTGCCGCTGCTGCGCGTTCGGAGGAGCTACGTGACAAATTAAACTGCTGCCGTCATATTTGTATCCTTGTAAAATGTTGTTGTTTTTTTAGGCTCATGTATATTGTAGCCTACACGCTGCATAGACCTATAGGACATTAGGTAATTGTCGCGCTGACCGTCCGCACGGTACCGTTACCTCCACCGATCCTCTGGGAATTCGAGGCGTCGCAACGTACAACACGAACAGCGAATACGCCGCCACGATGCACTCGGTCACGCTGGTCTCCGGTAAACCCAGCAGCCTCATCGCTGCGTTCAGCAGGGCGGGCAGTCCGAAGCCCAGCACAACGGTCAGAAACACCGAAACCGACACCAGAAGTGCCACTCGGAACACGGAGAGCGGAGCCATCTTGGCGGAATGCTGTGTTTACTTTTCCTGCCGAACACGTGACGCCAAACGTCCCCGGGCTGCGTTCAAGTTACCGGCGAGTTCGGTTTGGGAAAATAGGTTAATAGACGGATTAAAAAAAAAAAAAGGCCTGTCAACTCTCCTGTTATCGACGTAAATCTCCCGCATGTTTAACCTTTTCTAAAAATAATAGGCCTTACTTAAACTATTTGGCAGTGTTTCCCTCCGGTACAGCAGGTGGCAGTATGTAGAGTAATGACATTCCCTTGTTTAATGAAAACCAATTGTCACAATGAAACGAATGCAAAATGTGTACATGTCTCATTCAAGTAATGTATGTGTGTATACCCTTATGTTTTCATTTACATGGTGGGTGGTGGGAGCCGCCAGAGAAATTCCTTATTTTAAAATTCCAGTGTTGACCGGTATGAGCTAGTGTTATCCAAACAGTACGTTTAAAGGCGGTAGCTTAATGTGAACAATAAGATTAAAATATTTTCCAGAAGTTAATGAACTTTATTCAAAGTCCGGTCTGGCTGTAAACGGGATTATAGCGAAACCGGAAGTAGCCAAGAGTGAATTTTCTTGCCACAACAACCCCTTGGTTTGATACTTCGTCATGATGGAAGGACTCGCTTTTTACTTGAGTAAAAAGCAATTCGACAATGTGGAAATGTTACAAGTAAATGCCATGCATTTAAAATTTTACCAAGTGAGACTACCAAAAGTAAAAGCAGCTGCTCATTGTGCACAATGGTCCTTGTCAGAATAATGTACTGCATTATATTATTAGATTATAAATGATGCATTCTAGTGCACAGCACTTTAATATTGCATCTGATAAAGGTGGGGCTAATTGTAACTACCTTATTGTAGCTCCAATTACCAAAATTCCCATAGTGGTATCTTATAAATCAATTCATTCCGATAGGTTATCAAGTAAATGTAGGAGTAAAAAGAGCAAGTACCTAAAAAAATTTGACTTAACTCATGTACCATTCAGAGTGCGCAACCTCAATTATTCTCCTGTACCTCATGTTGAAAGAAACTCAAACTAATTTGCACACAAATATAAAATGAACGTACTCCAGCCATTACCACAAAGACCTCACAGATGTTGAAGAGGGGAAAAAAAAAAACACCTGAGCAAATCAAACTTTTGATGGGTTTTAATATTTCCAGATGAAAGGTTGTGGTACAGCAAACATTCTGGTCAAGTAAAATGCAAGAATGCTCCAGCCGCCCTCACAGTTAAAAGGTTAAAATCCTAATGACCTACAGAAAAGCCACTAGTAACGGAGATGGGATGATGGCAATTGAGAGCCAGATACTAAGGCACTAAGGATCTAGTCTGTATATGTATGGCTAAATGACCATACTTTAAAAGTGCTGTAAACATGTTTTCATATCTACGTTAAACAGAGGCCATTTCAATTCAAAAGCAAGAGAAATCAACTTCTGAGACGAGAATGCTCAGAAGACTGTTGAGGACGTCATAGTAAAAAAAAAAAAAGAAACGGACATTTAAGTGACCATTAATCTTACACGCATACACACAGATACAAAAGACCATGTCCAATGTCTGCTTTTTCATTAAAGGAGCATTGACATAAAAAATGGCAACATTTTTAATGATTAAAATTTGTTAGGATAAATCTTTCATGATTTTCTAACAGATACTTGTGGCAGAGTAAACTGACAGTCTTGCATAGACAATTAAATCCATTAATATTTAACTTTTTATTTCCCATTTAAAACGGCACCGATTATGGAGGGGGTAGTGCTGCTGGCGGGAGAGACTTGTAGTTTGTTAAACTACAAGTGCTTTTTTGATATCCTGCTTCATCGCTTCTCTATTTGAGAAAAGTATTAAGCTTTCTCTTGATATTGTCAAATGAGTCCATTCCCATGTAGTCTGCCTGACCTTGCTCCCATTTCTGTTTCCGTTCTTCTGAAGACAGCTCGGGTTGGAGTGCTTGTGCATGTGAAGAGGGGCTCTCACCCTGAGCAAGAATATAGAAATACACATTAGCGAACCAAAGAGCAGGAAAAGACATCTCAATGACGAGAGACGCAGGCAGTACAGTACACATATTTTGCCTTCATTGCTCTTTGAAAGCACTGAACTCGCCATATGTAGCCTTTCCAAATTAATGGCCACACGCAAACTCACGCAAAAGAAAGCTGATTTTAGAGGAAGAGTAGTATCAGCATTAAATCAGGTGCCAACAAACTGTTATTGACTGGAAAGCTGTAGAAAACACCACAAACTCATACCTGCGCACTCTCAAAAGTGACCGTGTCACTGTACTGGAACTTTGAGATGAGAATAGAATGACAGAAAAGAGGCATCATCCAGAATCAGAACAAAATAAAAAAGTTAAATGTATTAAAGGTGGGAAAAATAAACACGTATGTGACAGCAAACAGTATTTTCCTGCATTAACGATGCAAGTACCACAATCGACAAATCCTTTTTATTTTCTATAGAGCTGGACAACCAAGAAACCGTGGTCGGTGTCGATGGCTGTAAAAAAAGTGGGTTATGTCATAGTTTGGAAATCCTAAGGAAGCCATTTGATTGGCTGCGAGTTTCCACTGGCTTGTATGCTTGACAATGAATTTGACAAGTCAGGCTACAGCTCTGAAGTAATTCCATTGATTTTCTTGCAAGCCAGCCATATTGTAAAAAGTCAAACAATACATCAATTGACAGTTCCAATTCTTGCCTATTATCTGATGGAATAGACTGATAACAAGCTGCTTTGCAATGTAAATGCAGGGCTGCAGGTCCACTAAAACAAATGTGTTCATTCACCTCAAAACATCCGGAGTGGAAAGGCTGGTCTCCATACTGCTGCTGCAGCATGGGCACCACAGCGCTGGAGTACAGGGTCCACCAGTCCAGGAGGAAGGTGGGATGTGTGGAGGTCTCAGCCACACTCCCTGTGATCTGTTTGGCTTTGGTGTCAAATGTGTAATTCCATGGTTTGGTCTTCCCCAGGAAATGGACCACCTTGGCATTGCCACCATATCTGAAAAGATCAATATCGTAAATGAGAATTGGAATGTAGACATCTAAACACTTGTATTGTAGATGCTTTATTGCGGTATGATTTAGTGACTTAAGTTCTTAAGAATTATTTGTCTTTCAAATGAGTGATTTTCACTCAAAATCAATAGTTTAAGAAATCTTGCATAATTGTAATTATACTGATCATATAATATTGCCACATTTAAAGCAACACTATTTATCTTTTGCTGAACAGTTCCCTCTGTGGCAAAAACTGCGCTAATGCTAAATACTAATCTACTGTATTTGGCTAAAATACTGAGCTATTGTAAGAGTAGTGCAAGTGGCGATGAGTCATAAAGTCAGCAAACGGACTCCGTAATGTCTGTTATACAACAATATTTATCTTAAGTTGGCCAACATAAGCTACTGGTCCTACCAGACCAACCTCGGCTGTAGCAGCAAAAACACTTCTGTGCTGAGAGATGGTGCGTTTAATTGCCTATGAATTCACCTTGATCCAAACTGTTTATACCTAGATATAATTTTCTGCTTTAAACAAATGCCTGACAAAGCCGTATTGTGTGATCTGTTATGCTGAAACAAAAGATTAGCAATTGCAGTCTGCAGAAAGTTGTGGTTTACAGGAAGTGCATTGGTCATATTTTTGTCATCTATATCTAGTATTTGCCTGCCTGTACTGGACTACACTATATTAAAGAGTGACTACTACAAACCATGCCAAGCCTTACAGATATGGGCTTCTTAGTATTGACACACACCTTTGTTGTGTTTCCCAGAGCTATGAAGCACTATCGCTGACAACTACCAACGAGTAAATACATGCTTAGCACCCGTCATCCCTTTTGGGTGCCAGGAAACACCAAACCTAAGAGCTTGTTGATGAGGTTTGTTTGTTTGTATGTGGAGAGGCCAAAGAAGCAGTCACAATGGGAGGGGGAGCTTAAGATAGTCCACAATGACCAGTCTTGGAAGCGAACATGAAAAGGTCTTTAAATATCCCGCTCTATTTTAGGATTTGGTTTCAGCTGTTGGGAGCTCAGTGGTGGATATCCAACCCAGCGCTGAGGCCAGCTGCTGGAATCTTACTGCTCATCTCGCTCGTAACCTGATGTCACGTCACAATGTGACTACACGTTCATGTGATGGAGTGTCTGCTTACACCTTGGCTTTGCATCCGATACGTAAGACTTCAGTCACACTGATGGACGCTCAGCTGTAGTATAATACAACGTTCTTGTGGAAGTATATAGACTGTAGTAGCTCAAACAGTAGAAAACACACCAAAATTAAATGTTCAAAACTCCTACCTCCAACTATGAATGTTGTTTTAGTAGATGGACACTTACTGCTTGAAGGCCGGAAGGTAAGTGTAGATGGCTGTACTGCTGAGGTTGTAGATGAAGGGGAGGTGTTTTGATATGTCAGCTGTTGCCCAGTTGCTGAAGAAGCCATTTAAAACCCCCTGGTCTCCTCCTGCAACAGAGGGGGGAATAAAATATACAAATAAAAAAGAATCAATGTATGACAGTATAAACATACTGTACTTATCAGGAATAATCTATCCAGCTCTACAAAGGTTTTACAGTTTACTCATGATTGAATATCTTTTGTATGGGGTGGTCTGTAAATCATGCATTCTTAGTTTGTAGTGTCATGCAGAATTGCATCTTGTAAGCAGTCAGCATTTTAAATTCACTTTGAAGTTCATTTTCAAAAATTCTACAATATTTTCATTGATCGAAAACGTCAGGAGTCGGTAAGCGGTCAAAGGAGATTTTGCCTAATTAATTTGCATTAGTAGTGTGGACATGCTGTGAGAAACTCCATTACGGCATCATAACAGCCAACTTGGTTTACGAAATGCAGCGTACAAAATTCTTTGACAGGTTTAGCGTATGACTGGATAGCTTTTTTGAAAGAGGAAAAGCTGAGTAAGAGTGCAGTCAAATGATCTGCACGCCTGTAACAGCCAGATTAATTAATCTTTCCGCCTGGTCTACATTAGTCAGCCAAGATCGGTACAGACGAGTAATGTTCCCACACATTCAGAGCGCAGGGATGGATTTCCTTCCTTTACAAATTTCAATGGTCATCTTTCACATTGCAAAGTCATTTGATCCATTGTTGGAAAGAGTATTTTGATTTGTGCGGCTTTAACACTCGAATTAAAAATTCAAGTCCAGTGGAATGTTTCATTTTCACCTGACATTTCATATCAAGCATTTTTTGATGCGATATTAAACGATATGCTTCTGCCCTAAGGGTGCATCGCAAGAAAATGAATCATGTCAATCAAGCGCAGCCTGTACACACCCACACAGTCTTGAGAATCAGACTAATCAGCCTCAAGGGTGGGTGCAGCCTGGATGTGTAGAAACCTTTTTTTACACAATACTTCACATTTTAAAATGGTTTTACTGTACATTTGGTGCACTTTACTTTGTAACCAGTTTGAGGAAAATGCATGATTTCACACACCAACCATGTATAGTAGGTGATGAGTGATTCAAATGGCTCCACGTTAAATGCTGATAGGGGTGCATCATACAGCATATCATGCAACATATTTGCACTTGTGGAACATTATTGCTTAGTCAGCAATGTGCAGTATTATATGTTTGACAAAGGCTGAGTATCAAACCTGAATACTTTCTTGGTAATGTCCAAAATGTGTCCATAACAAGTACTAAAAACTAGTACCAAATGTCTGGTGAGATTCGTGCTTGTTGTTACTTATTCTACAGTTTAAAATATGAGTCTGAAATTGGTTAAATGAGGAGTCAAACCATAATGTCGTCAAAGTGTTTAGACAATATATACCATCAGAGAAGTTTGATTTAATTGATTACATAAAAGGGGTTTGTAAAATAAAACATTTGTTTCTCAAAGTAAGGTATTGAAAAAAGTAGGTCCATCATTTTATCGGCATTGAAACACAGGCATTGTACCTGCACTTCCCCAGCCCTACTCATGACTTCTCAACTTTAGAATAATACAACCGGGGTATTTAAAATATTTCGTCTCCCTCTGTGCTGGTTAATTGAAGCAACATTTCCCTCTGGGTTAAGACTTGTTTTAAAGTTGACTTGAGTTGCCTCAGGTCCTAGGGGCGCGACAGCCACTTGCACTTGCTCAATTTGGGTCATTTAGATATGGGGCAATGTCATGGCGGTGGCTTAAGTAAACACAGGACTCAGGACAGTTTGGGGCTCAGGAATACATTTGATGTCAAGTAGGTCAGTTACACTTCAGGTATACAATCGGATCTGAATGGAGCTTTATTCAAAACTTTCCGCCCAGAGAACATTTCCTCTTACCTCAAATCTGCAAACGACCAGTCAGAACAAAAACATGACACAATCTTATTGACTGCTCATGCTGAAATGCTTCACCTAGTAGCCATATAATAAGTCATTTGACAGACGCAAGATGAGATTTGATGAGAGCTGGCCTTTAATAGAACTTTCACATGTAGCTCCTAAAAAGCACAGGACTGTACAGTCTGTGAAACCGCAGACTGCCGCAGTTTAAAATAACACACATAGCTGCCGTTTGTCCGAACCCACAACCTCCACTTGGGATTTCAAAACTTAATATGGGGCAGAGGATCTTCATTTTGAGGGGATGAGCAGAGCTCAGCAAGAATGTGCATCTAACTGTGCCAGTTTGTCTTGGCAGCAGACAACACTGGAGCCACAGATGAAGAGATCGAGCCTCTGGGTTCAACTACAGAAATGATTTTGTTTTTCTTCAGCAGTTTTTTTTTTTTCTTAAATATCATCCATGAACACGTGTACATCAAGTATTCCTTACAGTATAGTGGAACTGAAATGCTAAAGGTCAAGGCAATTTCAACTCATGCCCCAGTGCACATGAAAAGATCCTCCATGGCTATAAATAAGACCGCTTTACTCATTAGCATGCCATCAGGCATACAGACACTGGCGTCACATTCAAACATTGAATGTAAAAAATATAAAAAATAATGACACTGGCTATCCTGGAAAAATGAAGACAATGATGTCTTGTCTGTGGCTGTGATGGAAGAATTCTTGCCAACAAACTTGTGGCAGGCAGAATGAGTCGGCACTTGAAAGCATTGGCCACTATTAAGCAAATTAATTGGTTTTTCCAATGAACTCTCCCTGACGGAATTTCTTTCACAGTATCACATGGGAAAACAGCTTGTCATTTAATGTTGGAAAAGGTTCACTGGTACTAACAAGGACAAGCCCCGGCTCTTCCAGGCCCTACTATGAGTCGCATCCTGTTTTGTTTATTCCACGTCGGTTTCCTTTGTCAAGCAGAATTTGAGGCCACAGCATCCCGTGGACACAATTGCTTTAATTAGATCCCAACCGATATACAGGCCGGCATGATTTTCAGCTTATTCAAAATATATCATGAGCAAGAAAGGTGATTCTAGACCTTGGAAATAGTACTTTGACAGATTAACAGATTTTTGTTTGACCACATCTCACGGTCTTCAACACTGAATGGCGTTATCTCAGCTGTCATGGTGTTATCATCACGTAACCTACGTTTGAAACTTACGGTATATTGTATTGCATTATACCGTGTGTTGGCTGATAACTAAGGAGAAATGACAAAGACATATTTGAGGTAGTTTTGAAACAATGTTGTCAGTACATAGTGTCACACTGACAACTTTATCAACTGTAAAATGTCTCTGTTGGTCACAATTTATTAAACACATGGCGATTTATTAAAAAATGGTTCTTTACATTATGTGCTTATTGATATCCATCTTAATAAGCAAACATGATACGTTTAGTCTCATTCTATAGACCTCCCTGCAGTCAAAATAAAAGCCGGACACGGAGATGAGGTAAAGTAGCCCATGTATAATATCTCAAAATATCTCATCATTTGGGAGTTATCAAGTTGGATATTAATAAACCGTACCATGAATGAATGAGTGTTCTGTAATGGTAAAATGTTTTTTTAAATGGCAATGGCCAATTTCAAGTGTTCTAGCAGTTTAATGTAATGTACAAAAACTGCTCAACGTTTTCTGCAAAGCAAAGGTGGTAAACCTGCAGTATAGGAGAACCACAGCACCCTACATGTATCGACCAATCAGCTTTTCAGCCGCTGATTTGAGCTGTTCAGTAAACCTGATGTGGCGCTAAAACAACAACAACCACAATTCAGTTACAGTACGTCTCACGGAGAGGAGTTGTTGAATGTCAACCAGTGCTCTGTGCAAAACAGGGCCTCTCAAATTTAACCTCCACCCCGGTTGAGCCCCTGAGAATAACTCTGCAGAGCTAGATGGTCAGTGACAGGGGGGCCTTGTGTTCCAGCACCGGGCTCGATAAAGGCTTTACTTGGAGCAAAAAGGCAAACAAGCTGGTTTAACGTCATGTTACCAAGAACTCAAAGTTACTCAAAGCATAAATGCTTTCAGTGTGCCTGAGAAAAAACAAAAAGACATTAGAACTCAGTGGTGTTAAACCAGAAATATTTGCAGCTCTAGACATTAAATACTTTGCATTTGGCAATGAAATGTGAAGGGTCTATTTTGAGTGTAAATGACAAATGTATATTTGATCCAATACCAACGTAAGTTAAAAAGGATAACTGATAATGGGTATATTGAGGTAAAGGAATAGTTGGAAATATATTTATTTGCTTTCTTGTCGAGAGTTAAAGATTGATACCGCTCTTCTTTAGTATATGTCCATTAAATTTTTATTTAGTTTGATTAAACTATTAAGTATTTTAAATGAATTAGTCTTAAAATAAGCTTTTAGAATGTTATAAAAAACAGAAAATGCATCGTTTCAGTACAAAACTAAAGCATCAAAATGTGTCATCCTTGACTTACCATCAAAGCTGCCGTGTTCGGTACAATGCTGAAGCAGTTTGCCATACGTCTCCATAGAAGGACGAAAAACAAACACACCGGAGTTGAAGCAGTCAGGCCAGCCAGGGTCGGGAGCAGCTGACAACTCATCTCTGTCAAACAGCTCATCTATATTCGAGAGCACCTACGATGCAGAAACAAACACGTGTAGTTACAGAACGACATCTTGTAATTTTCTGGCAAAAAAAAAAAAAAAAATTTAAAAATGCTCGGCTACATCTCACCAGTGTGTCTGCGTCCATGAAAACACATCTGGAGTAATGGGTGAGAGTCCAGCAATGGAGTTTGGTGAAGGTGACGCCCAGTTCTGGCCTCTTCATCATGGCCAGGTGTGCCGTGTCGCCGCTGTCCAGCACGTCCACCACCCTCACCTCGTCAAAGACTCTCTTCAGCGCTGACCTAATGAGTCACAACACTATACGATGACTCGCCATCAACCGTCCAGGTGGAAAACAAGGCTTGACAAGAATGCCAACAGGTGCGATTCAGACATGTTGTAGCACGGGTTTCTTACTGGTAAGGCTCGGACACTTGCGGACCAATGAGTGCCACCAGCTTCTTGGATGTATTGTGGTTGCGGAGGGATTTGCCCAAAACCATGGCTCCCCGAGCATAGTTGTCATTGGTGGCCAACGTCACAAATGCCTGTTCTGAGGAGGAAACAGATGATTCCAATCTTGGACACTGTGACACTATTAGAAATTTATCATTATCGCTCAAATGTAAAGTTCACGTCGATCTACGCCCACTATATCGTTCAAAAAAGGTGCAGTGTGTAAGATTTAGTGGGGTCTAATGGCAGAAATGGAATATTCATAAGTATATTTTTGTTAGCATATAATCACCAGTGATATTTAGCCAGCTACCTGTAGTGATATCCAACATGCACTAAACAACAAAGTGCAACTGCAAAGGCTCCCCCCCCCCCTCCTCCTCTGTAGTCAATAGGATTTCTGAGTGGATCCTTTTAGGTCTGAAACAAGTAAAACCATCTGGCAACATTAATGCTCCAATCAGTCCGTGTGTGTGGAAGAAAACTGTCATTTCAAGAACAACCTGACGCACTAAACAAGCACTATGGTCAGTCCCAGATTAAACGTCTCTTTAGGGTGACTTTTATTTGCAGCGTGGTGCCTCCTCTGTGTAACGCCACCTCCGGCGCCAGGGAGGAAAATCTGTCAGCGGCCTGCCAAGTCGTGTCTCAGAACAATGAGTCGCCTGTGAGAGGACATATAAATTGAGATGATGAAGTCAGCGTGGCCGCCGGGGAGGTTGTGTGACGGCAGCATGTGGGGCCAACACGAATCCCACTTGGCCTGTATAGGAACCTCTTGGTACACTACCGCGTTACCAGTCATGGGCAAAGAGAGGAAGACAGCAGGTACAGCCTGTATAAGATGTTAACGTGATTGAAGTCGGTCAAAAGTTGCCAGGAAAAGTCGCCCTGTCTCATTGGCTGGACACAGCGCCACACCTCCTTTTCAATTGGTACAACCAGTGCTGTGGCATTAACACATCTATACATGCTGAATACAGGCCACACACACACACACACACACACACACACACACACACACATACATATACATATACATATACATATACATACACACACACACACACACACACACACACACACACACACACACACAGGGGCTTTGGAAAGGTCCTTAAATCCTGCTGTCATTTCATTCATTACAAGCTGTCAGCAGGGGAGAAGACACAGCCACAGCTCATAAATGTCCGTAGACGTGGTTCATGTGACACGCATGTCTGGTTTCCCTCAACATGTCATACGGAGTCGAGCCCACAGTTTGTGGCCAAGCGCCAAGTCACACCGTCGTCCGTCACATATCGGTTGTCACGTTCCGGATTATGACCGACAGCTTCAGGCCCTGAAGTCGTTGCCGCAGCACAACATCAAGGATTCAGAGCAAACGCATATTTTTGACGACACCCTGCCGTGTGTTTTTTTTTTTGTTTGTTTGTTTGTTTGTTTTTTTCTTCACTACAGCTACCCGCTGATATTTAGTACCGCGAGACTTCGCACTTTCTAAAAAAAAAAAAAAAGACGTCGCAGAAAGTGCGGCGGCGCAGCGAGAAACAACCGCGCAGTACGTGTTCAAGTGTTCAAACTGTCACATACCTGCCATGACGGAGGGAGAAGTCGAAGCCACTTCGTAGCCCGGACTTGGAGACACGGCAGCTTTACGCAAAAGGACGGACTTAAACACACGAGAGGTGAATTTATAGCAGCGTGACAGCGGCAGAGTCACGTGACGGCCTCCACACACACACACACACACACACACACACACACACACACCTGCCCCCAACACGAGCCCCCCCCACAGGTTCAGGGAGTTCAGGCAGCATATAGCTGCATTTTTTTTTTTTTTTTTTTAACAGACTTTATATTGTTTTTGCAATCGTTTGGGTCAACTTTAGTTTTACAGCTCGCAAAGGAGAAAAAAAAAAAAAAAAAAAAAAAAAAAAAAAGGAAAAAGCCCAAACCTTTCTTGCGGAAGACATTATTTTTAATTCCCAAAACATTATTCCGCCGCCTGGACCTTTTCAAA
>JAVQJF010104222.1:0-36147 GCA_036023855.1 Gadopsis marmoratus
CCCCCCCCCCCCCCCCCCCCCCCCCCCCCCCCCCCCCCCCCCCGCCGGGGGGCCGAGACTGGGAGGGCAACCAAGTAGCGCGAGGAAGGAGAGAGAGCGAGTGAGGGAGAGTGTGTGTATAACTTTGGGGAACACAGGCAGAGGCAGCATTGGGAACAAACTTTTCTCTCTTGGCCGCCTCCTATTGGACTTTTCCACATTTCATCAAAGAGCTCATCGTCAACAGAGAGGAGGCGAGGGATGATGATTTGCTTGCTTTACTAGTAGACGAGCCATTTCTCTGATTTTGTGATCAACAGAGATTATTTACTTTTGTTGTTCTTTGCATATTTTTTGCCCGATTGTGGCTTTGAGCGTTGAAGAAGGCGTGACCACACATCTGAAACCCTTCCAAACTTAGCTGCTGCTCTCTCCACCTCATGGGAGTGTGAAGCTGGACTAAGACACACACACACACACACACACACACACACACACACCTGTTGTTGCTGAGGATTCCCCGGGAGCACAGTCATGGGCATCTGCGTCACTGTTGCTTGAGGGAATCTGGGCGGCTGTTATCTGGTGGTAGCCTCGGTGAATGGTACAGTCGAAGTTGACCTGCCAGTCCGAGGTAGAGGACGGAGATGTCATCCTACTACCCACGCACCAAGGACCTGACTCGCACCAGGAAGTCAGTGACAGATTCACCACCGTCTTCTCCGTCCCCAACAGACAAAAACTACAGAGTAAGACCAGAAGCTTCTTCTTTTAGAGACAATAACCTCTTTGAATGTCACAGATTTTAACATTATTCAAGCAAAGATTTTCTGGGATTTCAGCCTGGCTGCTTTTCTGTGTCATATGTGATAGTAAACTAAACATCTCGGGGTTTTTGACAGCTTGTCAGATAACAGATAACAGAATCTAAAAAACGTCTGTCCATCAGTTGGGTATTGGCTGTCAGCTGTCAGTCAGGTGCTCCTGGCCACTCGGCCATGATTATGTACACCTGGTGCCCTGAGTGCACACAGGTGTAACCCCTCAGCTGATCTGGAGGCTGACAAGTTTCTAAAGACTGCCGGCACACACACACACACACACACACACACACAAACACAAACACAAACACAAACACAAACACAACCACAACACTCCCTACACTAGCGCTCCTCCCGTGGGAGATGAGCGACAGGACTGGGACAAAGTAGTTGGATGGCTGTGCATGAAAACTAACCACACAACCGAGTTCTGACTAATGTGTGTGGGCTGGGAAGGATATATAATGTAATTGGTGACAAAGCACGAATATAAAGTTTAAGACTCATTCTCCGTCTTGTATTGGACATCCCACGGGGGATCTGCATTGTTTAGTAACCAGCTATAGGCGGGTGAGAGCTCCCAAGAGCTAACCGTGTTTTTCACTGCTGTTTTATGTCATTTGTTAGACCATTAATCGAGAAAAGAGCTGACCGATTAGTTGATAATGGAAATGCATTTTAGCTGTAGACTTAGTAAAGTATTTATGTGCCAGAGTGAGCGTGTTCAGTGAAATAAGCAAATATTTCATCATTTCATTAAGAGCCCATTCTTCATTTCTACATGACTAAGTGCGCCGCATGAATAGTCGGCCACTCCTGATTCATTAAGTGAGTTTAACTTGTGAACACCTCATCATCTCTGCTTATTTGAGAGTCTGACCACGCTTTCTGTTTTGGATTGAAACATTGCCTCTGTAATTTCCTGCTCTTTTTGTTTTTTTCTGTCTAAGTGGCTTATTCTCATGGGCGTTGTTTGACTGTTGTGTTTATGTCAGTGCAGCAGACTGAGCTGTGCTCTGTGCGACAGACACATTTAAAGGGACTGAAAGACATATAGAACTATGAAGCCACGTGATTTTGTCTATTTAGAGATGCACACATTTCCTGCCGACGCTCTCGTTACAGCACAGCCGCTGGTACTGAACGCTGCCGGTGGATGCTGTCATTTTTCAGTCAGTGTCAGTCTCTCCGTGTTGTATCCATGGCGAAACTCCGGCGTTCATTTTCCATGATGTCAGCGGGCTGGAATCAGGTTGATGCAGTCTTTTTGCCACAGTGTGTCGATGAGAAGCTGGTCCTCTTTGGTAAAACACAGTGTGTGTTGCATCTGTGAGCAACAGGAAAAGGTATCCGCAGGAACACATTGGTATTATTGGGTGACACTCATCGTTTGGCAGATGTTCACAGTGGTGGAAAGTGACTACATTTACTCCACTACTGTAACTTTGAGGGGCTTTTTCTTTTCTTGAGTATTTCCATTTTATGCTACTTCTACTCCACAACATTTCAGAGAAAAAAGCAGTCTGAGTTGAATGAGTTCAGGTGTCTGAGTTTTTAGTGGTACCACCAAAGAAATATTTCACCTATAAACTTCTAAAATGGTTCACAAGCACCCAGATTTATCTTGTGACACTTTGGAGGGGGCCTGACCCCTAGGCTGGGAGCCATTAGACGGAACTAACTGTATATAAAGTAGTTATAAGAAGCTCCACCTTGACCAGCTATGATAGTAAAATACTACTTACGTGTATAACTCAATAACAGAATGCATTTATTTTGATATAAATACATTTTGCTGATAGTAATTATCTACTGTAAGCAGGATTTTGAACACTGACCATGACTTTGACTTGTATTATAGTATGTTTTACATTGTGGTATTAGTGCGTCTTCCATCACTGGATGTGAGCCATTTTTGAGTCAGTGCTCTTGAAAAAGAAAAAAAGAAGATGCTCTCAGTGGCCAGACAGACTCAGACGCGCTGCAAAGAGTTATTAGTAGAGTGGCTGAAGTGAGAAAAGGTGAGTGAATGTGGAAGAAACGTCTTTTATGGTGGTGTGTACCGTGTCAGTCCTGGTGGCGGGAGGTGAAGAGAGTGTGTGTAGCTCAGATTTTCCTACTGCGAAAATCCAGTCGGCTCGGAAGGAGAGATGCTGTGACATAACAAGGGGTAGAAGTGAAAGAGGTGATGATGATGATGATGATGATGATGATGATTTCATTGGCTCTTTTCAAACTGCCTTAACAGCCTTGTTGGTCCTGGCAAGCCATAAAACTGGAGGCAGTCGTGTTTACAGAGCGCCAGCGGTTCAAGCATGCACCCGTTCGGAGGCTGTTTCCATCAGTCTGACACCCTGTTGTTTTTCTCCCCCACCAATTGATTGTCTCCTCCTGCTGTTGCTCTGCCTCGCATAGTTTGAGGGGCTACATGTGCCATTTATAACTCTCTCTATTTTTCCTAACAAGGGAATCACATTGCTGCAGCAGCTATCAGAAGTAGAATTTCAACTGTGATTCAGTTTCTGGTCTTTGGCTCAGTTTGGACAAAACGTTTCCTGATGCAGACATACATGTAAGAGCATGAGTTTCTGTAAGGAGTCCCTCTTTTGCTAAGATTCAGGTCCCGTAATCGCCACTGGGCTCACCTAAGATTTCACTGGAATTACATTTCTGAAAAAGTAATTTCACCAATTTGCTAATCCTCTAGTGTGAAATAGGTTTGCGTACAGGAACTTCTAATCTTGAAAGGGTTTGGTGAAGGGCTGTGTAACAATTCCTATCCCCAAAAGCAGACTTCATAATAATTTATTCATAAAACCAGGGGGCTAATCATCCCGGGTGATTAATGAATGTGCACCAAATCAGATCGAGCAATGCACAAAGAGATCGGAGTGGGTGAGAGCTCTTCTTGGCTCCATCCTTGGCCCTTTTTCATCTGAGGTCATGGAGGTCTGCTTTTTCCTGGATGGCTCTGCTTGAGCACATGACCACATAAGGACAGGCAGCGCTGGCTCAGTTATGTAAACACTTGCTGAGGAATAGCTCCTTTGACGCTGCATGAAATATCCCCCAACTCCCCATTTGTGAGCGCAGGAATAACTGCGTTCAGTCCCCTTGACACAAAATGTCCTCCTATAAAGCACACGCCTTTAATGCAGTCTTACATCTGCTTCTTGTCTCAAGCAGCTTGGACCACCACACAAGACGTTTATTGCAAAACGTTTCTGCACAGAGGTGTTTGAAAGCCCTCTTTCCCTGGCAAGACGGCAACTCCAAATCTACGAGACTGCATCAGATATTGCAAAGACGTCATGGATCAGACCTGCCTCATATTACCGCAATCGCTCTCTCTCTCTCTCTCGTTCTCTCTCTCTCTCTTTTCCAGTCTCTGACTGATAGTAAACACTTCCAGTTATTGTCCTGTCATGTGCCACGTTTATCAGCTGATGGCAGTGAGTTATCTATTTGTTCACTTTTAATCGGTGCAGAAACGGGTCTGGCTGAAGGTCTGGATAGACACATATTGTGATATCGGAGGCCCTGTGCCCACAGTGTACACAGTGTATGACAGGGAGGCAGTAAACTACACCTACCACTTCTGTGCTAATTATAATATAATTACAGGGACACGATTTCTGAAAAAACAGACCTGAGCGAAAATCAGCTAGAGAAGAAAATGCATATACAACTCCTCTGAGTGTAGCACAGCTCCGGGACTCCTTGGTGAAACAGAAAACAAACTCAGTATGTGATCACAACAGGCAACTTGGCAGCCATGTGCACTGGACTAGTCATAACGCGAACCTGCCAGGACAGTCTGCTATCAGTCTGTTGTCTGAGGTCAGATGACATCCCGCCACACAGGAGATACTTAGCTCCTGATGTCATGATGTCATCGTCACACTGCAGGCATTCATGTGGAAGCAGCCTGTTCTAACAGATTGACCGGGCTCACCGGGGAGGTTTGACCTGTGCGAAGCATGTCTCTGCAGTGTTGGGGGTGAATTCCATCTCACTTCTGCATGCACGTCTTCCCTCTGGGACTTCAGGCCTCTGAACACGCTGTGATAATTCACTTAGAGGTGTTGGTTTTGTTCTCTGTTGTCCCAGAATGGAAAACATTTCCCTGCCAAGCCTCTTTGGTCTTATCAAGCATATAAATCTGGATCTAACCCCGACAGAACTTTCCATTTTTTACACTGTGTTCCCATGCTGCGCTGATGTCTGAGTCATCAAACTAACATGCTTTATTCTTTGTTTTTCAGCATGACAGATTGTCAAGGTAAGGATCTAGTATTGTTGATGTTGTTTTTTTTAGTCTCCGGTAATACAGGACTGTATTTCCTGCAGAAAATCTGAAAGAAACGCCCTAAATAAAGTGGCGTTGTGTACTGAATGTGTTACTTTTAGATATGACTCCAGTGGGGAGAGTGCAACTGACAAACCACTGGGCCGCACCAGCTCGTACACACGGAGAGAGACGAGGCTGGCTGCTCTGAACAGACAGGAGCAAGACTCCACTACCAAAGACTATAAGAAGGTAGTAACTCGGTTTAATCAAGCACAACAATCCCTGATGAATGTTTCATGTGGTGCAGAAAGCTGTGGTCCTGACTGTCGGATCACCATGCAGATTTATCCATTTTATAACATCCCAATAACATAGAACAATCTATAAAGATTTGATTAGCAAGAAGAAGAAAAACCAAAGATTTATCTGGAATTAAACCTCGTGTTGCTCATTTTCAGATGTACGCAGAAGCTTTGCATGAGAACGAGAGGCTCAAGTCCAGGTTGCAGGACAGCAAACAAGAACTGGTCAAGATACGTTCCCAGCTGGAGAAAGTCAATCAGGTACAGAAAACTGAAAGGGGAAAGCTGATAAAGCTGTCGATTCACTCGTCTTATCACTGTTTCACCATGGGTGTGCTGAAGGACGTGTTGATGGCTGATTACTTAATGAAATCATTGTTCAAATATAAATACATCCCAGTACTTCACAATAACTTCTAATAAATTCTAACTTCTAGAGGCACGACAGAATGTCAGAGAGATCTACAGTACTTGATTCAGAGAAAAAGGTAAGTGTCTTGGCAACCTTTTGGTAATTTATTTGATCACGGTCTTCTGCGTGAAGACATCCTGAAGAAGGATGAATGTCCATATATTTTCTTGGTCTTTCTACCTCTAATTTTCACTTAAAATTATGATTTAATGGCTTTGGCACTCTTTTTGCTTCCAAGGGAGCATAGGAATATATATTTATTCGAGTGGTTTCTTCTTTATTAACAGGAAAAACAAGCTCTTGAGAAGAGAGTGTCAAACATGGAGGAGGAGTTAAAGGTCAGTGCATGCAAAAAATTCACTTTTTGATTTTATTTTTAGGCCGCTTTTATTGCCTGTATTATCTGTTATGCTTTTGTTGTTGTTGTCTTGGTTTGTCAATCACTTGTAAAGCACATTGAATTGCATTTTATTAGTTTGAAAGGTCCCATATAAATACATTTTGATTGATTGATTGTGCATATTCACCCTGTTTTTAAATGTCATATTTTGTCCCTGATACAAGTCCCACTTCATTTATCTCAGTGAGGTTTTTCCCCCCAACATTATATTAACACTAACAATTACTTGTACTTGAGGTGCACACCTCCAGCCAAGCCCCTCTCATCCATGCTAAATCAAACACGCCTGTGTTTTTACAAAGCAAAACACACACACACACACAGACATACAGCACACTCCACGGTTGTGGTTAACCAGGTGGGTTTGGAGTCAAGGAGAGGGAAGGTTAATGCTTCAGGCTCCATTACCCATAGTGTTCTTCTGGGCCACTTCCTGCCAGGCTAAGGAGGAGCCTGTCCTGCTGCTCCCCTGCTCCACTTATTCCACCGTTGGGGTGAACATTGTGACCTAGTTCCAGCTGAATACCAAACCCCGTCCAAGAGCAAAAGACCTGCTTTTGTGAGACATTCCTGCACTGCACTGTGTGTATTCTGCTTCACAAAGAAACACAGGGCAGAGCAGCAGAGAGATTTCAGGCCTGAGTAGTCTGGTTGGTGAAAGCAGTCACAAATTGCACAGTAAGATTATAATTGGATTGTTGTGGCAAATTAAAGCAACATTGTCATATTCCTCAAGAGATCTAAAATCACGGCCTGAGAAAATATAATAGGCAGACATTATAAATAGGACACATACACAGCAGTGTGGTATGCCAACAGCAGGTTTGACCCCCGTGTTGTCGTGGTTCCCTCAGCAGGATGCCCCACTGCGCTTCCGCTGTGGGTACCAGCCCTGAGAGCAGGCTGTCTCAGGGCGAGGGGGGATGGTGAGTGGTCGCTATGACGCAAAGGAGTGATTGACACCTGCCTGTCACCCCACCCGGGCATGTTTACACGTGTGGACATCACATGTATATCACATGATAAGCTCAGGGGCACATGCACACAATATCTTCCTTTAGATTCAAAACATGCCAGGGAACTGGTTTGCCACTCACTCACACAGTCACTTGACTTGTTCACGTTTAGCAGGTTGCAGATTCACCACAAGGGGGCGCTGTTCAGTCATGACCAGATTAGTGCTAACCCGTGCCACCTACTGGAAAGGAAAGATAGCAGCAACACTTAAGACCCCCGGCTGTAGAAATATCAGTGTTGTCTCCTACAGGCAAACAAAGTAACAGCTGCTGTAATTTTAACACTTACACAACTGTGAGTGTTACATCTGCTGCTGCCTTGTGTACATAGCTATTACACTCCTTGCCCGTAGATGGCGCACATAAACACAGCTTCATCTCCAGTTGAGGGGCGCAGGTAGGACTGAGACTACCTCCTTAGGTCTGAAGCTGCTGGCACTGTGGCTCTGTAGCAGCCAGAACCTGCTTTCAGGTGTTTCACATCAATAGCACTTCGTGTCCTAGTTTTACTTTTTGAAATAGTATCGTTTTTAAATACTAGGGTTTTACTTTTCTTACAGAAAAGCGGAATTATTCTCGACATCCTCTAAAATGTAATTAAGTTATGCCAGTGAAAGTGTGTAGGATTATCTGCAGGAGCTGAGAGTGGGGTCAGATCTAATTTAATATCAAAGAGCTCAATGTTAAGAGAGTGTAATAAAGGATGCTGGTCATTATGCATTCTCGGCTCACTCTGTCCTTCTCCTCCCTTGCCAAGGGCACCTCTCCAGGAGCTGAACTGTTTTATTCTAATGACAAGAGAACATTATATGCATGAACTGTTAAGTCCCAAAAACAAGCTGGCTTCAAATTGCTTTAATAAATGTGTTCTGGTGTTGTAAGAAGCAGCTGGATGTCCTCCTAAAACCTCATCCGTGGCCAAAATTCACATCGACAAACTTGTGTTTGGGTAGCCTGAAACATTACAAGTGCCCTGTGTGTGTGTGTGTGTGTGTGTGTGTGTGTGGTTTCCCTCAGGAATCGCGTCAAACCACAGAAGTCTCTCTCGAACCACATTGAGGTTTACCTCAAAATGTCAGGCCAAGAACAGGGGGAAGGGTGGGGGGGATGAATCATTTCTTTTCCTTTGACTTATAACTAACTATGCTCTCGTACAAACGGTGTGAAATAGTGCAGTTTTAAGTTATGTGGCTTTTTATGAAGTTGAATTTCCTCTCCTTTGCACAGCTGCAGGCATGCAGTAACCCTTCATCCTCCACCACTCTCCACATACTGCCCAGCCCAAGGAGAACTGCCTTCATAATTTCCTTTGCTCGTTGCAGCTTTTGCTATTTCTTCTCAAAACCACCGTGTTATTAAGTATTCGCTTAAATAGGTTTTGCTGATGAATCCCTCAGATCTGTTGTTCTTTTCCCCTGTCTGTGTGGGTGTATGCGTGGATGTGTGTACTCTGTCTCTGTAGGAGCCTTTCTCTTTGCACATGGCCTCCCTCCCTGCATGCTTTCTCTGTCTGCCCCACGCTGTATCTCTGTCTTCCTCTGTGCAGGCTTTCCCTGCTCTGGCTCAGGCCCAGAGCTTGCGGAGGGTGAACGAGTGTCTCCTGGCTGAGAATAGAGCCATGCTGCGCGTCCTCGCCCGCCTCTCTGAGACGGCCTCCATGCCGGAGACAGAGGACCTCTGATCCTCTGACATCATCTGTCCTGCTTTCTCCCCCTCCTCTTCCCTCCTTAGCCACATAACTTCTACACTCCTCCCTCCTTCTGGTGCCTCTACAGCCACTTCGTCCCCTGCTGTGTTCCTCTCAGGCAGGTCCTGCTCCCTCCCGATGCTCACTACCCCAACACTGCAATGCATCTTCCTCTGCACTCTTTTAACCTTTTGACCCCCCCACCCCCAAAACATTTCTCATAAGCCTCCTTTAAAGTGTATTTTTTAGCTACATTCGTGTTGCATGGGGCTTCACATAACATGAACACTGCATTAAGAGCTGGTTTTCTTACAGTAGCAGTCTGCACCATAAAGAATAAATGTGTTTATTGATCTCACAACAGTGAAATATATGTGGGTCCTGTGTAATGTGCAGTGTAATCAGTTCAAAGCTATTTGCCAGGAAAATAGCCATTCTGATCAGTCTTCCAAAGGCACTGAAACACGTGAGATCATTATCCTTCAAAATGAACACGTCCTGTGCTACTGGGGGAGACATGAGCACAGAGATGTGACAGATTTTGTTTCTGCATGAGTTTTGGTTCATGAACCAAGACCAGATGAATATGTTGCTTTTTATGAATATGTTGCATTTTAAAAATGCTTTAAAAGTATTTAGACATGTTTGGAAATAAGTTATTTGCCTTGGAGCATAGACTAAGAGCCTCATGTCTGCACGCTAATATGAGGCTATTGTCAGGAAACCGTAGATCAGTATAAAGGAACTGAAAAAGGGGAGCAACAGTCTGCCTGCCAGAAGCTCTAAAGCTCACACATAAACACTCTGTACCTCATTTGTTTAATCCATTAAAAACTAAATAAATTGGCGACCTCGCAGTGTCGACAAGACACCAGGAAGTCACTGCGCCCGGACAAGAAATAGCCTAACTCCAGCACGTAACCCCTCAATTTGTTTTTTGTACAAATTAATCGAACAAGTAAAGCTCACAAATTAACACCATGTTCATTTGTGAGCTTTAGGCTGGTAGGCAGATTTTATTTTACCTTCGGGCAAAGCCAGGCTAGCTGTTTTCCCCTGTTTCCAGTCTTTGTGCTAAGCTAAGCTAACCTGCTGCTGGCCGTAGTTTCATGTTTTAGCGCACATAGATATAAGAGTGGTATCAATCTTCTCAGCTAACTCTCTGCGGGAAAGTGAATGAGTGGATTTCCCATATTGTTGAACTTTTCCTTTAATTGGATTTCAAGCAGGGCATTGCCATGATCGTGGACGTATATACCGGGATTTTGGATTATTATTTAATTTACTAAATAGAAAAGAAACTAAATAGAAAGGGAGCTTGAAACATGTGATTTGCCACAGGCTATGAACATGCCAGGTGCCTTTGCTCCTTCACTAGTTTTTCTGTAATGTGTCACAGCTTGAGCGGAGGGTTATTGTTTGTCTCTAGCAGAGGGGAAACACGTTGGCAAAGAAGGTGGTTATTTTTAGTCATTGCTCCTCATGAGAGACATGACCTAGATTTGGGAAATTGACCCTCTCTCAGTTCCTCTCTCTCTTCGACTTTATTCTCTTTCACGTTCACACATGCAGAACATATTGTCAAAGTCACTCCTCACTTGCATGATGAAGTACTGTAAAGCATGTCCTCATTGCTTGGCCTCAAACATTACTGAAAGGCAAGTTTTAGTCCACTTGTTGTTAGCGGTGATTGAAGATATTTTATCATTACAGTGGACAGTCCTGGTGAATTGCGCCATTGTCATTGTACCACCTGATTCTTCACAGTATCCACAAAGTACTACACAAAGAGTGTATATAACTGTGATGATAATATCATTTTCTAATATAATTTATTTCCTTCTGCCGTCCCAGATCTTAACAGAGCTCAAGTCAGACAACCAGAGGCTAAAGGATGAGAACGGGGCGCTCATTCGAGTCATCAGCAAACTGTCCAAATGAAAAGATGTCTGAAGTTCCTGTTCTGGTCTGTGGACACTCCAACCCTGATACGGCAGATTAATTATCCATGACCTCCCAAATTGTGGCTCATCTCTGCGTTGCAGTGACGGGTTTGTTTTGGCAGATTTGCAGAAATAAATACCTGATGGGTTTTGTGAAGTTCCAAAGAAAAGTGTTAAGAAGTTTCAGTCAGACTTCACCATGTGTCACGATGGTGTAACAACTAATTGTTTCTACTTGTTGTTATTATTTTTTAATATCCGGTATTTCACATTAACCAGTCAGGGACCAGTTGCATTGTTTGAAAAGGCCCAGTTCAAACAAATCCAGGGGTTTGCATGGAGTTACTGCCTCTGATATTATACCCACACATCACATTGAGACATCACGTTTGTTGCTACATCGCACACTGCAGAAAAGTATTTTAATGTTGAAGAGAGAGGTAAATTATGCATCATTGCTGAATGATGTCACTGCATTTTTATGTCACTGAATTATGTCTTTTTTTTTTCATGAATCCACAAAGGCATCTGAGCAGCAACAGCCATTGAAGCAGCTCTTCTAATAGCAACTAGATGTTTGCACCAGACTACGAATGTATTCTGTCATACATCTTTACACATTTTTCACAAATTATTTTGGAAATCTTTACTCATTGAGGATAATATTAAGGCTTAAGGTTAATAATAATAATAATAATAATAAGACATATGTTTGGGTTGTGTTTCTCAGGTCTCAGCTGTGCCTGCTCACTCCCCTCAGCGCCTTTTATAACTCCAAGTTCTGCAAAGTCTCGACGGTCCCAAAACATCCCTTTAGAAATCGGTGACATTATGGAAGCAACATACTTTTTTTTTTTTACATTTTCTATGGTTCAAGCATCAGGGACCTGCGTTATAACAGCAAACCATTTCCAACTGGTTAGATTTACTTAACATTTGATAATGTCCCCACCGTATGTGGTATTTAAAGAGGACCGTATGTACTGCGTATATGCACTTTGTACAGAGTGGACAGTGCTGATCTTGAATCACTTAGGCATCACTAGTAGCATGTAACGTAATTTAGTGTTTGCCAGATTCTATTTCAGTAGCCATTTTTCATTTTTTGGTTTTGCGTGTCCTTCATGGAGGATTTTTATTTTTATCCAATGGCTCAGCTTCAAAACAGCAGAGTGGCTACACAGAGGAGGCAGACTGAGCTTGTGTGAAAGAAAGTGTCCTATGTTATGTTTTGTAATAGAGATATATTTATTTATTTATGCATTTCTTAGTTTTAATCTTTTATACTTGGTTTACACAATTTTCTTCTAAAGGAATACATTGATTCGTTTGGTTGACCGTCTTTCTGTTTGATGATGAAAACACAAACACCAAAATCATCCACTGATGGATGCTCTGTAAGATCAGTGCTGACAGTTTAGCCTCCAATATATTGTGTGATCTTAAATTTACAATTACAATCCAACATTTTGAGGAATAAGCTTATCAGCTTTTGTTCTGGTCATTTTGGAGGCCATATTTATTGGCGCTACCGCATTGTGTTACATTATATTAATATGTCAATATTCGGGGTCCACACAATGTAAACATTAGAAATGTTAAAAGTAGTTGGTCAACTTATCGCGAGAAATTAAAATGAAACCATGAAAGAGGCTGCTGCCTTGTAGTGGGTTGGCATGGTGATGGGAGTGCCATCACCTTCACGATATCCAAAAAGAGGGAAGGCAGATAAAGTTCAAAGCAGTGTCTTATTTATGTATCTCATCATATTTAATGTATGAAACTGCCAGACTCAGCTCCACATTTGCATTAAAATTGTAGAGTTGTGATGAAGGGTGCGCCGCAGACATGAATGATTTTGGTATCTGTCTTCTCAGTATAATCTCAGTGGGCGAGTTGACCAAAGTCCCCAGTGTTTGATGTATTCCTTTAACAATGTGATGGTTTTGGAGTCCAACCAGGGCAGCATGTTTTTTGGCCACATCCAGTGAAGTGATTTGCTCCAAACTACAAATAAAATACAGCACGTGTCAGCTTTTTCCTCCACGTGCTGTAGCTATATTGAACTATGTAGTAAATTGTATCGAAATGTGTTGATAGCTTAATATACATGCATCGGTTTACTCACTTTGCTTAATAAACTGTAAAGGAATGAAAATGTTTCTCTGCGTGAGATTAATACATTATGCATCAGAGGCAGAGAGATTATTAGGAGCCAGCTGAGCTGAATGCACTGCATATTAAACACAAACAAGTCATGGTAATTAAAAGGCCTTTATTTCCTATTTGTTGTTTTTTTTTTTACAGAACTGGTAACACATATGATAAATTTGTAATAAGTTATTTGGTTCCCTTGATAACTTTATAAGGATCCCCAACGTTTGTCCACACAAGGGTCAAGAGGAGTTTGTGAGCAACGTTTGTGTCCAGTCAAGGGCTAAAGCATGCGATCCACAGTAGGCACAAGTACTGACATGAACACGCGCACCACGACACTAGACACGAAGAAACACAGCTAGAGGACACAACCTGACTGTCCTCCGACGCTTTAAAAGATGATGAAGAAGAGAATGAGGTGAAAAAGAAGAGGAAGAAGAAAAGAGTCTTGAGAATACAGTTGCATCAGGGATGAGAGGTGGAGAACTATGCGCTCAAGAGGGGAGTTTGGTACAGCCCTGCATGTTTGGCAGTATACAGTATGTCCACGTTGTAAACACGAAGGCCGGCATTCTTTTTCGCTCAGCAAAAAGCAGATTCAGTGGAGAAGTCAGAGAGCCTGCTTCCTATTCAGCGTGAGGATACTGATGGTACATAGCTGGTTACACATAAACAGGACACAAAGGACACAAACAAAAAGCAAATGTGATTTCTGGCATCGACTCAAATACAGTCCTACAATCTACATTAGAGGTATACATCACGCAAACAGAAAAGACAGAAGGGGTGATTACACAATGCACAAGAATACAAAGAAGAAATACTGCGAGCAATAGAGGAGACAAGACGACATGTTTCAACGACAAGTGGTGTCTTTACCCGCTGAGAGGATTCTCAACACATTTTGACAAGGTGGCAAATGATCTGTTGAACTTTGGATGGTTTCCCTTTTTAAATCCCAGCGTTTGTTCAAAAGAAATTCAAAATTCAAAAAAGTTTTGTGAACGGTGCTCTAGAACTGTCTCTGCACAGCTGAAACAGCACATAGCGTAGTTTCAGATGCAGTTGTGCATAAGGTATTTTACATCTACCCAGCTACCCAAAGAACAGAATAACCCCCATATTTAAAGTATAACTAAGATTGTTTGAGTATTACAGTGTCACACACACACAAAGATGTACATTTATAAATGAGTAATGCGCCCCATGCAGGCAGACCTGTACTGTATATTGTATCTATATATTCTGGTGCTGTGTTTTTGCACCATGTCAACTAAAGGGTCTACACTTCATCTACATATCCCACATACACAAGCACACACGGCTCCCAGTCTCTCGTCGCCCATAGAACTTAAATGTCCAGTGGCCATGTGACTGTGGTGACCCAAGCAGTAAAAAGGAAGTGGATAAATAAATCTCTTAAGTGTGCTTTAAATTTACCCTGTAATCACATTTGCCCTCATCATCTGATGTGTTCTGCTTGCCTCCGCGGTGAATTGTTGTTTTGGCTTTGTAGATTCAAACAGTGTTGATGAATGCAGGCAACTGTGATCAGGTACTGGCAGTATTTTTAAAAATGCACTGAAATCTTGTGTTTGAATTATCTTCAGTGCTGCATTTGGTCACACAGTCAGGAGCGTTACTGGGACAGTGAATAAATACAATATTGCATTAGACACACATTGAAGATTGTTGCCAAGACAGGTAGACGGCAGTTTAACGTCTACTTCAGAGAAAATTCTAGCGACTGAGGTAAACTTAAAGGAAGAGTTCAACATTTTTGGGAAACAGGCATATCTGCCTTCTTGTCAAGAGTTCGGTAATGAGATTGATACAACCCTTATCTGTCCTTCAAGTGTGAAGCTGGAGCCAGGAGACGGTTAGCTTAGCTTAGCACAAAGACTGGAAACAAGGGGAAACAGCTAGCCTGGCTCTATTCAAAGTGACAAAAACCCACCAGCACCTCTAAAGCTCACTCATTAACACATTATATCGCATTCGTTTAATCCGTACACAAACAGAAATGTAAAGACGACAACCTGCAGCTTTACAGAGGGGTTATGTGCCAGACTATTTCTTGCCCTGCAGCAGCAACTTCCTGGAGTATTTTTGTTACCCTGAGGTCATAGCTGAGACTTTTTCAACCTTTACAGTTGCAGGTAAGTGGGTTTTGTTACCATTAAACTTGCCAGGCTAGCTGTTTCCCCCCCCCTTTTCCACTCTTTATGCTAAGCTAAGCATCTCTTGGCTCTAGCTTCATAATTCTATGCATAGTCCTATGGGAGGGATTCAGGCCTAAAACTTGAGTGCCACTGTACTAAGCTTCTCTCTTGTGTGGGTAAACTATATTGTTTTGTTGCTTGAGAGAAATGCTAACCGAACCAACAAAAACCATCAGCGTGAGTCGTAGTTCACCAGCAGTGTGTTATTGATTGTACATGTAGTCACTAGTACATTCTGCTGCTAAACTGGAAAAAGAGAAACTTGAACTTGAGTGACCCAGTTTGGTCCATAAATTGCACTCAGCCCAAGAATACAACACCTCTCATATATATATATATATATAATTTTAGCAGTATTATTGAGAACCTATTGTGATATTATATCTATTATTTATACTATCAAAACAAGGCATATACATTACTAATCACAATACTGTAAAATCAGCTATCTATAAAACAAGGAAATCAACAGCTCTGAAAGTAGAAAAACACACACTCACTCTACTAAACTCACAACTGTTCCCAATGCTCACATGTACAGTAAAATGGATTTTGCCATCTTGATGAACAAAGACCTCTGAACGGAATGTAAAAGAGAAACACTGGCCAAGGAAAAAAGACGACATGTCAGATTATTTTTTTTTCATAAATAAACTGTCTACTCAGCTGAGCTCTAAAGAGTTAGCGCTTGAGTTTTATGGCTTTAGTTTTACCTTATTCATTTATCTTGAATACACGTACACGTATTGTATAATAAACACAGTAAAAGAGACACAGCCGTGAAGGGTTTTCAGGTCATTTAAATAGAAGTGAAAAATAAAAAGTTCCAAGTAAAGAAAGAGAGAAGAAGGGATTCCAAGTCGTTTGGGTTCACTGGAATGGGATTATTCGTCTTTTGGCCCGTGGAAATGCATTTCACATGAAGATATGATCCAACAGACTTCATTCTGGGTCAGTACTGGCACAAATAATGACTCCTACAATCCACCTACAGATCGCAGAATTGCTCAATCTTATTCTAATATATTGAGATGTTTCAGAATAACACCAAATCTGTTACTAAAAAATCGTCATCTTATATACTTGGAGACCCCCCCCCCAAACACACACATTAAAAATTTTAAACATTTGGTTTAAAAAAAAAAAAAAAGCAATAAAATAAAAAGTAATAAAATCCAAAAATAATAAACATTTGGCCTTCAGATAAGTGCTGAAACAAAATGTATGGCAGCTAAATGATATCAAATCAAAAAATTGGAGCACAATGAATTAGATAGCAAGCATGCGGCTACATTTTCATCCTACATAAACTCACACACAGTACTGGACGACACACTTGCTTAAGAATTTCAGGCGTGGAAAGATTCCTATTAGTAATAGTACTCTAATATTTGTATGACATTCTCTCCAATGACCCTCATGGAAAATAAATACACATTTGTTTCATTTAGAAAATATACAGTGCATCTTTTTTTTTCCCTTCATTGTGTTATTAAAATGACAAATGACACCCATTTACGTACACGAGATATTTTTGCTTCGTCTCTAAAACATGCCGTTATGTACAGTATTTTGTATAAACATGCAGTATCAACGTGTGTGAACTATGTATATAGGCAAAACTACACACCAATGGGTTGCTTGATTGCTTCCATGTTGCCTTTTCTTTAGTGCTGCTTCATCAACAGAAGAAAACGATTATGTGAGATGAAAAACAGAAATCTGAAAGTGGTCTATGTAGGTTATAAAAAATTAAGGAGTTACAATTTCCAACAGAGAAAGATACAAGAGCCAACATTCATTAAATTTCCCCAAAAAGTTGCGGTACTAGATTTACATTGGCTTTGCATTTTCTTGCACTCAGTCAATGGGTAGTTTTTGCTGTTGGTGCTCACAGAAAGCAGTTTTTTTATTAATAACTAGAGCTGCAAGCAGGTATACTGGGACCCAAGCATATCAGGATTTTAATTAAAAATTAAGCTTTCACCAGTTTATTCCATTTTGGTCAAATACGTTTGGATTTGGTCAAAATTTCTCTTCAACAGAATATTAATGTACAAAATACACTGAACCAATTACATTCTGTGAAGGAGCCAGGGAGCAGCATTAGTCTCTTTTCTTATCAGAGGAGTCCATTTATATGAGGAGACCTGTCTGGCATGCCACATGTGCCACAGAAAAATTAAATCTCACAACATTTTATCATTAAAAACAAAGTGTCAAATTTACCACAGAACAGAATAATACCCAGTAGTGCAATTAAATTCAACAGTTTGGTAAGCTGTGTATAAAATACACATGGATCAGTGCCTCCTTCCAGACCATAGCCTTACAATCAAGTGAGAAACGTAATATTCAAACAATCAAAACACATACACAACAAGCTGAGCCGGAACAAAACAGCAAAAACTGCTTACATAATGCACTCCCTTGCTCCGTTTCTTTTTTTTTTTTTAAACCAGCAGTTCTTCTTAACATAAATAATTAAAGCTCTGGTTTCTGAGGGTGCTGGAACGTAACATTTGGATTTAAAGTGCTTGAGGAATCAAAGTGTTTGAAGTTAAATAAAATAAAATTAGTACTGGATAAATAAAAGGAAAAAGAGACAGAAAAATAAGAAGAAAGAAAAAAAGAAATGAAGAGAACAACACCGCTAACTGGAAGGCGTCCCTGGTAGTTGAAAATTGCTTATTTTGTTACTTTGAAGGCTTGTCTCCTTTATGACTGTAAGACGGTTATAGGGATTCCTTTGAAGTAAAACCCTTGTGTCAAGTCCATGACTAATGGCAGTAGCACTGAACAAGTGAGATACAGAATCACAGGCGTTGGGAGGGGAGGTGGTAGACTGCAGGCAGTAATCGACACCTTGTAAATATCATGTCATTGGTAGTTGGAATCAGTCTCTGTTGTACCTGCTCTGATATTTCCTCACTTTTTGTTGTTCAGATGACAGACGCGGCCTTTTTGCACAGTCAGAAAATACCCAAAATACCATCTTTTCTCTTTTTTTTTTATAACTGAAAATCCATCACTCCCTGTTCCCCGACATTCCATTTCAAGGATAAACTAACGCTAGTCGTTAATCAACGGGAATAAAAACAAGCGGGTCAAGCTTTTGAATCCAACATTTCCTTCCTCATCAAGTGGAGCGTTTGAATAATAACCCGTTTAGAAAAAAAGGCATGGAGTTTCAGTTTCCTCTCAGTTTTCCTGAGACGATGGGTGAAAGGTTAACTAATCAAAAAGGCAGTGTGTCTGTGGGTAACTGGATATGTGCCTATCCCTACTTGCTACCCGACTCTAGGAATGTACTTCAAACTAACAGAATCATCTAGTATGATAACTGGCAGGTGTGGAACATGGTGCACAATACACCTAAGGAATGGACCTGCTTGTGTTATTTCTCTATCATATGGCAGTATAAAGCATTTTATTATTAAGCACTATTCTAAGCAAACTGTGTCACTAAAGGGAAGGGGAGTACAATATGAGTGAATGTATGTTTTATCCCCTCTATAACCAGACTCCCATATAGCATTCTTACTGTTCTTCATAGTCTACTCTGTATTCTTATTAAAGGAACCACAACCCCAATACAAAAATAGATCTAAAGGAAATCGGAAACGGAGTATCTGTCCATCCTGTTACTCTTCTTTTTTCAATGACATGAATTCATATAACATGATGCTTTTTTTTCTACATTTCCCATCATGTTAAATGGTATCTATGGATCTTTTGAAAGGTGGCGGAGGGAGAGGAGTGGGGGGAGCAGATGTACAGTTAGGGTGTTCTTCTGGAATATACACACTGATATGTGGGACCTGGGGAAATGACGGGAAATGCATGGGTAGGTAGTTGGAGGTGGAGACGATGTGCTCTGGTGGGAGTTTACTTCTTGGCGTTTAGGGCTGCGAGGGCAGCATCCACCTCCTCCTCTGGCTGCAGTGGATGCCACTGGGCGATGGGGCGACGGGGGTTGGCCAACATGTCGGACCAGTGTTTCAGCCCGGCCCCTGTGGACTTGCTTCCCACCAAGATTTTTCCAATGGCATCGTTCTTGCCAATCTTATCATAATCCAGCACTGTGATCACGGCTAGGATTTTCTGGGAGAATGGAAAGAAAGCATTACAGTGTAAGAAACAACAAGGTGTGGTCAACAGGAGAAATGTCTGGAATCTCTACTACTGCCTGGCAACCTCATGGCAATGGCAAGAATTCAAGACCTTATGCTAAGCTAAGCTAACTGTTGGTAACCTTATTCTTACCAGACAGACATGAGAGTGGTATCAGTCTTTTAATCTAAATAAGCGTACTTCCCAAAACGTCTCTAATCTTTTAAAAGCTGAAAGTGTTTGTTACACAGCAATATGTATCTCGCTAACATTAGCCGCCATAAGCTACTGGTCATACCAGGCCACATAAGGATGTAGCAGCAAAACCCGTCAGTGTATTCAACTGAGCAAGGGTGCATTTTATTGCTAATGAATTTATCTTTTCACGTGTAAGAGGCAGAACGTGTCATTTCTTGTTTTACATAATGGCACTGTAATATAATACTAATGAGGTATTTACATGGGAAATGTGTGATTACTCCCAAGAGTTGAAGATTAGGGCATATTGTCCTCCCATGCACTTACCTTTACCAATTATCTAATTAGAGGATGATGAAGTGACAATTCATTACAAATTGCACGTATATACTGTGCAGGTGTGTTCCCATCTTCAGCTTTACCTGAAAAACACCATCTGTGGTCTAAATGTTGTCAGTCATGTTCAAGCAAAATAAGATAAAACATGGGAACAAGAAGTGTACGGGTATTATTTGTCTTTTATGTCTGTATAATTACTTCCCAGCAACGAATGAATGTTTCTCTGTCTGATATAGATTGTTTGGAAGGGCACGTTGACACTGAACTACACAGACATTTGCCCTTTCACAGAAATTAGTAATGAGTATTTCTTACTTGGATACAGTGCTGTTTAACACTAGCACTTCCTAAAAAGCAGTGCTTTTACTTCTGTGGGATACTGTGGCGTTCTTTCCACCCCTGATAGATTTTAAAGGACTTCACGTGTCCTTACCTGCATTTGCTCAAGCGGAATCTCAAAGCTGAAGGACTCGTTGTAGTAGGGATTCAAAGTGTTCTTCTTCACTGTCGTCTTCTTCTTCTTCAGCCTCTTTCCATTCTGCAGCAGGTTAATCTTCACATAGGGATCTGAAAAAGGGGAAAGAGCGCAAAATCATGAAAAAAGATACCTTGAGCGTGACCGTTTGGGTTGCAATGCTGTGGTGCACCAACAGATGGGGCCAATGCTGAAACCAGTGGGGGGGCGAGAGCTGGTGCATGGTAGGCACTGCAGCGTCAGCACGTGAGCAGAGCAGGACAGACCCTAATGGCTGTGCTTACAGGCACGATCCTTCGTGCACTGCAGTCCCACTGCAAGCATCCAAATTTCACATCAAGCTGATCTATATTTGTCAAATCGTGAATGCTGAAATAGTCCCAAGCGTAATAGTGTGATTATGAAATGTAATATGCAATGCTCAGTTCTGTGTATGTACCTGACAGTCCGCCCACATCCATTTTCTTCAGGTTCTTGGCCTCCAGAATGCAGATGGTAAGTTTACCGGCAGTGGGGACATAACGCAGAGAGATGCAGATGTCACCCAGCTTCTCTGGCTGTGCGGAGGTGGGACGGGGAGAGAAAGTTACAGGAGGTCTGATGCAGAACACTACATAACTATACAAACTGTCCCTTTGGAATTCCATTTTAAATATACACCATCGGTACAAATGATTCATGCTGCCATTACTTTTGTCTTAGCAGCAGGAATTACCTGTATAAGTACATCTACTTTGTCTTTTCAAAGATAATAATATATCTGAGACCGCAAGCAACTGTAGAGTGAGTATGTCTTCTTAAGATGGCTCGGGGGAGGTTTCATTGATTCAAATCTGTTTTCTTTTATATATTCTGCTGCAGCAAAATGATGAAAACACCACGTTACAGGCTGCATGGCTACAGAGGCAGCAGTGCAGTTAGAACAACAAAAAGTGTGTCCTCGTTGGTAAACAGACACATTTGCCACCTTGTGCTCACGTTTATTTCTGAGTAGCTGTTCAGGTTGCCTTATATGGAAAAAAATAAGTGTTTCTGCGGAGAGTCTGATTCAATGTATGTTTAAAACCTGCAATATAACAATGGGGCAGCGGACATAAGTTCTGAACACAACATCGCAATATCCTCACCTTTTAAGTTGATATGGGAAACTTGTTAGCAAACATTTTCCATATTTACACATCCAGCAGTTACGGCGCAACACTATTATTCATTTGGAGTCATGTTTAGTGTGTTCATACATCCTCAATCTCTCAAATATCGATATTGTTATTGGCCTTAAAAATCTAATAAAGCATACCGTACATCTCTACACCATCAGTGGAAGTAAAGGACATAAACAGCGTTGTCAAAGTAATACAACACACTACTGCATGACTCTTACCTCTTCTTGATCCGCGCTGTCCAGGTCTCTCCACTCCTCAATCGGCTTTGCCAGGTCAAGGGTGTTCATGGGTATTTTAATCTCTCCAATGACATCATGTTTAGAGAAGCGATCAAAGTCATAGACTGACATTACCAGAGACTTCCCTCCCATCTCCTGGAAGGGAATCTGGAAGACAGAAAGCAATCCCATTTTACAAATTTTTATCTTTTTGAAGGTTTTCCACAAACAGTATGGACTGTGACTTTGGCCAGGAGCTCAATGTCGACTTAATATCATGCAGCTTCAGCAGAATTAGCCTGACTTCGACAAGGAAAATCTGTTTGAATTGTTTTTTATAGAGCTGTGTCAGCAGGCAAGGTGCACCAGAGGTGACCCTCTCCTTTAATTTGATTCCTTGTCAGACACCTTCAATATGTCTGCTGCTTTTTATCACTGCTGGCCAGAAGTGCTTGTGAAAAAGAAGTCAGAAGCCAAGCAGCTTCTGAACGCTCACAGATATAGCGAAAGACCAGAGGAGCAATTCACCATTCAACAGGACCAGCCTGCCTATCAAACAGCTTGATGTTCATGTTGTTTTAATAAGTAAAAAGTAAAGGGTGACCACGAGGCGTTTCAGCTTACCTTGAAGACAAAGGTCTCATTGAAGACAGGATTGAGCGTTTTCTTGTGAACCTTTGTGTCGTACTTCTTCTTCTTGTCGGGGAGGACGAAGACCTTGACATAGGGGTCAGAGGTGCCACCGCTGTCCATGGAGAGGAGGTCAGCTGCTTGCAAGATTCCCACAGTCAGCTGGGGAGGTAGCAGGAAGTATGTGATTAAAAGTAATTTCTACCGCTCACGCCATGAAGTCCTACACTATGTCCTTGATCCCATTTCTTTTTTGACAATCAACGAGTACCAAAAACAGGCCAAAAGAAAATGTTGCCCAAAAGGAAATTGTAGTGTGTGATGCCGACACAAGTACTAAAAGGCTCTTCTTCATTTTGACAAGAAAATGTCAAATAAACTACTCAAGTGCTTGCCTTGTTCTCCTGGAAGTCATAATCGATGGAGTACTGCAGCTTGCCGAGCTTTTCTTTCTCCTTCACTTCTTCCTCTTTCTCGTCTCCAGTGAGTCCAGGTTCAACGTCGTCTTCTTCATCATCATCATCCTGTTGTTTCTGCGGAGACAGAAGGGGGGGAGGGCAGGCGGCAGGAGAAGGAGTCACATGACGGTTCTGAGGTGGCGGCTGTGCTGAACACAAAACCTCAGCCATCAGCAGTCGGATTAGTCACAGCACCTACCTGCCACTTACCCCCGCTCACCGCAGTGTTACTAGTGCAATCTGTTCATCGATGACCACGGTTGCAACCTGACTTGATTTCACTATTTCTTGGGTGACACCATTTGCTGTTTTTCTTTTTCATGTGCATTACATGTCTGTTAAAATCTGCTAATTTCTCTTTGGACTACAATATGTTGTAGAAATGCCATTTGAATAGAACTCTGTGTTGTTGTGCAAAGAGTGGAGACAGGTAGAGAGAAAGAGTGAGAAAAGGAGAGAAACAACAGGATAAAAACAGTCAATATACAGGGGGTGGACAGGAAAACAGGAACACCTTAAAATATATTGCAGTAACACAACAGCCATGCAGAAACCTCTGGAAGTTCTAATTTTTCACTTAGAGAAATGATGATTGTCAAAACTATTACTGCTAATTGTTGTTTTTTTTTTTTTTAATCAATAGCACTCACTCGTGTAGCTGCTTGTAATTGTGATATTACAGGGGATGGACAAAATAACGGGAACATGACATAAACCTGGACTTCGACTTTGAAGGGACTGCATTACGGTTACACAGGCAGCTACACAAATCCCAAATATGACTCATCCCAAGTGAGTCATATTAAGTTGTTAAAAAAATCTAAACAAATCGTGATGACATATCCCACACAGAAGGAAAGCTGTATCAGCAACGATGAACCCAAAGTCACAAGTATACAGACTGAGAATATTATGGGATATCTCAAAAACACCAGAGTTCTGTCATCTTGACGCAAAAGTGAACACGTCAAACTAGTATTTATTGCAGAGCTATTGCACGGTATTGCATTGCACTATAGTGCAAGGTGTTGTTGCTATTTTGTCCACCCTGTGTACAGCACTTCAAACACAGAAGCAGAGCCTCTTTACTCAGAGGGACCGGAGGACAGAGCTATGAGGAACAGATGTGGTTTGATCAAACCACTGACGAGGCGAATATCCTCCAACTGATAGTGTAAGCTGTTTGACAAACAGGTTTACTTCAAGCCAGACAATATTACTGTTTCCCGTTTATCTTCTCCTGACATCCCAAGTCTCATTAATGCATTGGTCTTGCTGATAGCATTTTGCTGCTATAATTGTACTCTAGCTGATTATCATAGCTAACTCAATTACTGATATATTTCACAGTTTACTCCAAACAGTCGTTTAGATTTTCCAGCTAATACCCTAATGTGAATTATTGTGATGATATGCTAGAACACAATACAGCAGCTTACTGACAGTTAACTGCTCCTGAGATAATCAGGACTTGATGAAGAATTTAAATCAAGTCCTCTGTTATCGTCCATCTTGCCTTTACATCACACTCAGTGACTCTTCAGTCTTTCTTCTCTTTAGAGGCGGTCAAGACTAATCGTGTGACAGTAGTTGGCTCTGATATGAATATTAATGTAAATTTTCATATCGGATACTGTATGACGCTGGATAATATCTCAGTATGGCCTACTTTCCTATGGCTGTCTTCTTGAAAAAAACCCTGATGTCTTCGTAAGACTGGAGGGTCCAGCTACTCACTGATGAGCTGGAAGAGGAACAGGGCACACACACACAGATAATACACACCCACTACACACCTTACTGTACACCGCCATACACACACGCACACATTTGCTTCATGCTTCTCATGCATGCTTAAAAAAACTCACACTCTCTCTCACACACACACACACACACACATTCTCGCGCAATATCCTTATATGTGGCATTCTCTATCTTTATTGTGGTAAATGCTTTTCATTCAAACATGCCAGGCCACACAATGCAGGATCCAAGTTTCTGTCTGATGGTAAATGTAAATGTAAATTACCTTATGATTTCTGAAGACAGGTAAAAGTTATGCATTTTTTTTGTTTTTAGTTTTGTTTTAGAACCTCTGTGGCAAAATTTTTGTCAGGCCCAAAAGTTTTTTGTCCATGTGTTCTGAGTGAAATGTACACATCCATGGAGGGATCATGCTATATTGAGAATTTCCAGTTGTTCTCAAACTTCCAGTGGGGGTTCAAAGATAAAGACATGGTATGTCTGAATGCATGCCCTTTGGTCAACTCAGTGGGGTGAATTGCAAGCTTGCTAATGCAGGGATTTATAAAAGAAATATGCGTTCAAACAGCCCGCTGATTGTAGCTTTAACTTTGGATCGACAGAAATCAAGCCTCAGCTGTTGACTGCAAACGTGGGCAAACATTCTGGCCCACCATTTCTCCTCAGTGAGACCCGAGTGCTTCAGGGAGAGAGGGCATCAATGACTGTCACCTAGTATGTCAGCATCATGGGTCATCCAGGAAAGTTACTCTCAAGTCAAGTTGTGGCCATTCAATGGTACCTACTGCAAGGGCATATGCTGGTCTTTGTCAAGAGATACAAACGGATTTATCTGTCGTGGAGCTCGGAGTGTGTTTGCACAAGCGGGCCAGAGCGTGTGAATTTCAGACCGAAGTCAATGTATCTCTGGAGAGAAATTATTCTGTGAGATGTCTGCTTTTGGTTGTGTTGGACAATCGACGCCTGTCATGGTGGAAACATGCTCTAAGCTCTCGGTTCAGCTATTATTGACAAATATCCAGCTTAGCCCTTGCACATGCATGTTAGTGATCTCTAGTGAGTTGCTGAGTGCACTCGTCATTCAAAGGCTCAACCATAGGATGAGTTTCATGTTCATTTCAATCCATAGACACTTAAACACATCTTTGTTCTGTTGTTATGCCAAAAAAATTGCAATCTCTGGATATTCAAGACATAGCAGTTGGTGCGGCATATCAGTTCAGTGGATTTTGCGAAGCAGCTTAATCGCTCCCATAGACTCCTCAAGCACCCGCAGCACCTAAGCTTGCAAAAAACTAAGGAAGCCATAGCACTCATTGTCATCATCACTGCAATCCAACCCCTCCAAGCCCAGCCCACCCCCACCACCGCTCCCCCACACCGCCCTGCCCTGGTCTGCGCTTACACAGAGCGGCCAGAGAGGGGCGCCGCGTGCTGTCAGACCTACCGTAGGCAGAGAAGTCCACCACAGTCAAGATACACGGAGCACACATAAGACACAAAGCAGGAAGGAGGAGAGCAGAGACAAAGGCAGAGATTGAACTCACAGCAGACACCAAAGAAGGGTAATCACAGCAAATGCAGTCAGCTACACTGTAGGGAGCGAGGAAAATGACAGACAGAGAAGCCTCCTCATTAGCACAATCATATCTTGTGCAGCAGGGCCGTTGGGTTTTAAAGTAAGTCCGCTTTTGGATGTCTTCCTATTGTACTTTGTCAAATCATCAATCGTGTGTGCAAAAAAAAAAAAAAAAAAAGAACAATTACATGCCCAAAAAACAACGGCATTGTGCTAACTACTAATTTTCATAATTACTCTTTAATGACTGGGAAAACAAAGGTTGGGCTGAACAGATAAGAGTCCTGTCATTTTCCACTCAAATCCCAAAGCACAAGTGAGAGAAAGAGCAACAATAACATCCATGACAAATACATTAAATGACAAAAAAAGAAAGAGAAAAATAGGAAACATAATCATGATGGATAAGGAACGTAATTAACACCTGTGGAGAATACACTGACTGGGTTAGAAAGCCATCAAAACAGCCTGTGATCTGAATCAGCCAATGATACATAATCTAATACATTTCAAACAGGGAACTTGTTACTGGACTAAATTGTGTACCACAAGGGCCAGTGTTGCAAATTATTGTTTCTTATGTAATTAGCTGAGTCACACTTATCACTACATGCATGTTTTCGCTGTATTCCAATGTAAAGCTATGCTATAAGCCCCGCAGCTGTTACATAACATGATCAAAAACAGGTTAAAGTTGGCTGTGGTTTTCCCAGCTTCGTATACAGTGTAGGTGTAAATTCCCTCGGCCGTGGTGCAACCTCCCACGGTGGAACATACCTCTCCCCCTTTCAGGTTCTTCATTCCCATGTCACCCTTCCCCTTCTTGCCCTTCTTGTTCTTCTTCTTCTTGCAACAGCATTTCTTGATGATGCAGAAGCAGCATGTTAGAATGAGTAAAGCAGCGACCACGGCAATGGCAATGATGGCCCAGGACGGCACTGAGGAGAATATACAGACCAATGTATAGACGGCACATCCACACCCAGAAAGAGAAGAAAGAAGCAAATACTTTGATATTTGATCAACCAATCATTTAGCCTACTCCATGTCATGTCCTGGGCCAAATATATTTAGTTAGAGGTGCTAGGTTAGCAATTAGATTGGGTGAAAATTAGATTTCTCTGCTATTAGGAAGGGCAGCAAGTGATCAATACTGAATAAAGACATTATGAGGCTTCCAATGCCTGCAGCAAAAGAGACAATCTAATTCCAAAATCATTGCTTAGAGTCACATCAATACAAGTTGGTTGATCGGAGCAGGTTTGGGTTTTTGTCTGGCACTCACGTGGGATCTTGTCGATTTCATTCAGGAACTTGTTTTTGATCTCGTCGAAGGCATCGTTCTTGTTGACCGGTTCGGTGGCGTTGTCACCAGACACTAGTGCGACAGGGGCGGGAGTCACAGTCAAGGCACTGGCTCCCGTTGGCTTAGCAGCGACCATGGGCGTTGTCTGATGCCTGAACAAGTTCCACTTCGTCATTTAGGCTGCACACAGTCCCTGGAAAAACAGCACGAAAACATTGTCATTAAGAGGGGCCAGCGCTACTATAAACGTGCAAGTATCCATCCCTTGTTTTCCACCTGCACTTGTGTGTCAAAATTCCCATGCAGGTGCTGACGCCAGCTCAGAAAAGGGTTTTGTCATTCAGCCAATTTTCAGGCTTTTTGCAGACATTTGAAAAAGAAAAATTACACACAGGATACAAGTTTGTTGTGCAAAGAAATATGCATTTTAGAGACAAAACAATCCACGGCTAAAAGGTGATAACACGAGTTCTAAAGTTCCTAATAATACATTAAGTCACCGGAAAACAATCAAAAGAGGGAATTATCTATGGCCTATGGTTACAATTTGTTTAATTTAACTGCATAAATGGATGGATAAAGTTTGGTGCACTGCATGCTAATGGAGCTGTTGTAAGTCTGCCATCTTCACTTCAGAGCAGAGGCTCTTCACTCTGTCTTCCAAAAAATCTCTCTAAATAGTGAAAAACAATCAGAAGGTGGACATAGCTCAGGTGGTAGGGAGGGTCAGCTATTACAAGATTGGTGATTTGATCCCTGGGCCATGCCTACATGTAGAAGTGTCATATAGCAAAAGACTGAACCCCAAGTGTGCATGCGTGGGAATAAAATGGAAGACACTTTGGACAAAAGTGCCAAATATATATAATGTAATGTGACTTGGGAGCACAGGCATAACAGAGTTCCTATTAGATGGGAAGCAAATGATTAATTATATTTCCTGCAGCTGTTGATGGTAGTGAGAGTATATCTACAAAAGGTACATCTGCCACAAGAGCAAACACAGTCAGACAAACAAACTGAAACTGGTTTTGCTAGATTTATCACTGAAGTGTCTCCAGCTTCATGGCTGCAAATGCTGCTTTTTGTTGTTTTACATTTGTCATGGTGTTAGTTAAGCTGTGTTAATTCAGGAAGTATACTTGAGCTCAAGATCTTTTTTATAAGAGAGACCTGTGAAGAAATTACACACAAACACCATCACAAAAAGACAATATTGCAAAAATTATAAAAATATAAACAAGCAGAACTTGTTTGTCACAAGCAGTTTTTGTTTGTGCTGCAGACCATTCCAGTAGTGAGGTGCATAGTATGAAAGAAAATGATGCGTATACATACAACTTGTTTTTGTTCATTAACAAGGTTTGCTGTTACACCCTAAAATCTTCAATCAAGTCATTTACATTTCAAGTCAAAATGTTTTCATGATGGTGCAAACACACCCCTGGATATGTCATTCAGTCCTTGTTAGTTGAATAATTACAGAATGGACAAAGCAGCGTACTGTTTAATACACCCAGAGTAAATCATGATCAAAGTGAAATATTCTTTTCCTTTGCCAAAGGCCTCTGTCCAACAACTTACATTTATCAAAAACAGAGAAACAACAAAAACAGCTGGAAGCATCTCTACTGAAGCTTCTGATAATCACACATCACCCTTGAGCCTACTTATTGTGCAGTATACTGTAGCAAAAGAACGATGGCAGATCTAATATAAGATGTAGAAATGCAATCACAAAGAAATTCCAGATTGCATCTTAAAACCACATATACATGAATAAATGCTCATAGTGCTCAAAACTGTCCTGCTCCTACAGCAGTATGAAACACAAGTATGATTATTAAACAACAATATATGATGCAAGGAATCAATAGTATGACATATTGTCCTTAGTTTGATTAAGAGTCAGAGTTTGCCGTGTGTTCAACTCTTATACAAGACAGTTTTGGAATCATTTAACAAAGCTCTTTGGCTTTGTAACATTCAATTAATTTCCACTGAGGAGGTGCACAAGAGTTTGTTTCTTAAAATGAAAGACTACAGCAGTCTACGCCACTGTCTGCACTTTTACAGTGTTTGTAACATATTCCACAGTGCCGTGAGGTCAGCGGACAATGATTTGAGATCAGTTCCTGACAATATCTTAGAGGAATACCCATCAATTCTCCATTTGTCACACTTTTGTTTTGTCTGGATGCTGACCTGCACTCAAGGTAACAGAGCCTGACCAGGAAAGGTGTTTAACCGTGGAAAGAAACAAAATGAACAACTACAAGCCATTCTCCAGTGGTGTTTCCACAGGCCAAACAAATGTTCAATCAGAGCTCTTATCAGTTCCAGAAATCACAGTGTGACAAGTGCAGCTGAAAGCAGCCTGCCAACAGAGTGATGAGTGATCGGGCGAGACCTCGATTCCGAAAGCAGAGAAAAATCACAAGCATAACAAGAGGAGACTTCTGCTGTTGGTTTTATTAAAGTCATCGCGATACGGGTGAAAAAAAAAAAAAAAACGAAGAATTTCCCATTTCTCAAGTGCCAATTCTCCAAGTTGATGCCAGAGATTCTGCCTCTATTTATTTCCGTATATAAATTATTCAAAGTGAGTCTGACAGCGGGAAGGATAAGCTTATATTATTCAGGGGCCAAGACCAGTTTATTCATCTTAAAATATATAGCTCTAAAATAACTCGTGCTGCTGTTATGTAGGCCGGTGTTGCGAACAACCAGCATTTTATTATAATATGCTGAGATGAGAAGTAATTGAGAAAATAGAGAAAATGACTCAGAATCACTTTAACCCATCACACATTTGAAAACGAGTGTGTTGCTCAATGAAACGGCAATCAAATGCCTCACTGTCTCCGCTCTGTGTTGCACATTACTGTTGGAACTGTGACAATGTTAAAAGCATCCACTTACACCTGAGGTTTACACGCATTTGAACCCGTTTGTCCCTCACATCAGGTCTAGCCTGACCAATTAAATTAACATTCATGGATATGTGCTCAAGCATTTTATCTCCTCCACTCTGTGGGCGACAGTGAGGACAAACAGAGAGGACACAGACTTGCGCTATTGTTTTATGACAGACATTAGTCCTGCTTCACAGCCAGCTTACTTACTACTCACTCCAGACAAATCAACTATATCAACCTCTTTTTCTTTGAAGAAGCAAGTCTTATACCTTCTTTAGTCTTGTGAGGAATTTACCTGATGACCGAGGAAGCCAAAATGAACAAGTACAAAACAGCTGAATCCTCAAATCTGTACATAAACAGAGGCAAAAATACTTAACATATCTAGCCGTTTTAATGAACTAAATAAGAACAAAATCAGTATACAGCCAATGCCAGCAGCTCTGTGAGGCTGCACTTAGTTGCTCTGAGCTAAAGGCTGTCAGCATCCCAACATGCTCACAATGACAATGCTAACATGCTGATGTTCAGCAGGTATAATGTTCACCCTCTTTAGCGTGTTAGCATGCTAACATTTGCTAATTAGCGGTAAACACAAACTGCAGCTGAGGCTGATGGGAGTGTTTTTACTTTTGCAGGTATTTGGTCATAAAGCAAAGTATTATTGATGTGATTATAGTTATAGATGAAAAGTTAATGATCACTTAATGATTACAGTGAATCCTGCACAGCAGTCCATCAAATAATTAACAATTACAGACATTTTATCCCAAACCATGAATCTTAACTTCATGGTGGCACTAAAAGAAAAGTCAGAAAATCAATGGGAACTCACTCACATTATTGTGCAGCTTGTTTCTTTCAAATTTTATCTTAAATTTACTTTATATTTTTTCTATTTTTAAACGCAGCAACTCACCAAAGTAAATTCCTCGTATGTGAAAACATACTTGGCAATAGAACTGTTTCTGATTCTGATGAATATCTATACAAAATGTTCCGATCCATCTCGCTGATGTAGAGATAACTCACTGGACATGTGAAAACTTTCACCTGCTGGTGACGCTAGAGGAAAAGACAGGGGATCAACAAAGTCATTAGGATTTATCCTCTGTGGAGCATGAATGTCTGAACCAAATTTTATGGTATGATATTTCAGTCTGGACCAAAATGGTGGACCAGCCGACAGACTCTGCCATCCTATGAACAACTATGAATACTCAGAAATAACTTGAGATATAAAGACATATAGATACAGTTTCCATGCTTAGAAATTGCTTGTGTTAAGTTATTTTTCCTAAGGAACCTGGGATTCTGACTGGGCGGTCAGATTAAATCTTGGAAAAGAAGTGACAGAGCACTGCTTCCCCCTCGCTTGTTACCACCACAGAGATACCCTTGAGCTAGGCTCTTAACCTCCATCTGCTCCAGTGGAGCTGCACAGTGACCAGATCAGACTGTGGTTGTACTGCGCGGCTTGCAGGTGTATATGTGTGGAACAGTGCGAGTGTGTGAAAGCAGAACGACCCTGAAACAGGTGCATTCATGATCAGGAAACCTTTCCCGGGATGAATAAAAGTTAAAAATAGACCCCGTTATTGAATATGAATTTCATAAAATACTCAATTACTGAGATGCGTGGGAGTTTTTAGCTCCGTCTCCCAATGTGCGTCTCATTTCGTTAGCGTTTGGTTCAGCAAAATTAGCCAAATGGCTTAGCTCCACAGCCCAGAGCAGCGCAGCTATAGGCATGATCTGGCCCTTATCACCAAACACACTGCTCCCGAGTTGGATGGGATCAAGCACTTTCATCTTTTGTAGAAACCCCACGTACTAACGAGGCAGTTTTACTGAAAAATTAACTGTGGTACATAAAAGTTAAAAGCATCTATTAAACTCTATCTGCCGAGACACATGAAGGTGAAGGCAGATGGCTTCAATATTTGTAAAAATCCCTATTGTAGGATTTGAGGAGAAATCACGGCAAACTGTGTTGTGTTCTTCCTTCATTTCAGTTGTATGCTTCCCGAGGAAAAACACTGAATTTATATAACTCGAATCAGAAAATCTCTGTCCGTCGCAAAGCAATGGAGATTTGTCTTTGACATGGCTCACACAGTACACGCAGAATAGAAACTTGCTTAATTATTGTTAATATAAATTACAATCAAATCTTTCTCTAACTTAGCTCCTTCTTATTAGCACCTTCTATATGATTTGTGGTACTGATTTAATAACAGAAATCAATAAGAGCTGATGACTTCTTCATTGAGTTCTACTCTTACAGTATCATGGCATATTTTCACTGGTCTGACATTATTTTTGTCATGAAACATATTTTAAAAGAATTTTTGTTGGACATTTGTGTGCCTTTATCACAGACAGTGGAGAGATGACAGGTTTTGACAAAAAGACAGACGCAACAAAGGTACCCAGCTGAAGACGCTGTGCTTCGTGGTCGGTGTCTTTACCCATAAGCTTTGGGGATGGAGCTTGCAGTATATTTAATGGGCTGAACTGCATGCGTTTTATGCAACGTATAAGAGATAAATAAGATTAGTCTGAGAACATTTTAATCATACACACTAATGAACATCATATGTTGTTTTCATCATCGTTTGAGAAAAATATGAGTCACTTAGAAACTTAAATACGCCTGCAGGCTAAGTGCTTGTTAATTACCAAACTCAAATGATAATAACTCCATCTCCTTTCCTTCACAAATAAACACATGAGTAAGAAATGCTGCTTCCTAATCTGACGTCATGCATGCGAGAACCCACTGACCACATGATGTGACATCCTCCCCCAGTGACAGGAAACCCCAGCCTGCAGATAAACCGACCCCACGTGTGTGTATGTGTGTATGTGTGTGCGGGTCGGTGGGGAGTTGTGTTTATTGAAGGCTTATTAGCATCCAGGTCAGACATAAGAGAAAACAACCCAAGGAGAGTGAGCTAAAGTCATGCAGCTGTTTCATTACACGACAACAAGTACCCTGAACGGCAATTAATTAACAATCCACAGCCAGACGGCAAAGTCCTTTGTTTCCCCCCCCAGCCCTGACAACTTGCCTCTATACCACTTCACACAGCCGTCTGCCAGTGGCCGATCTATGTGTGTGGATACATGAACACGTGTGTGTGTGTGTGTTTAAATTAATGTTAATCCAGGCAGCACATGATTTCAAAACTAACAAAAGTCTTAGCGCACACTTTTAAAATGGCTACTGTAAATGCAAAAAGACTGGTCATGGGGTCATGTGACTGCAGCTTGGGGCAACAGTCAGGACCAGTGGGGCGGCAAATTAAGTATTGAATATTAGGTGCTGTGAAAAGGTTGTTGTATTCAAGGAGAAACAACAGCAACGGTTGTCATCAGCCATCTGACAACCAGCGTACTCAAAGACACAAAGTAATCTGGATAATGTGACCCCAACGAAATCATTCAGCCCCCACAGAGGCCCCTGCCATCTGTGACATTACGGGTTATGTGTGGGTGGGTGGAGTGTTTGGCCTCCAGCTGAGCTAGCTGTGCTAGCTGTGCATCCTCTGCGACTTCATTTCCTCCAAGTCTCACTAATGCGATTGCTACAGTAAACTGGCTTGGGTTATTTAAAAAATGTACAAGTAGTTAGCAACTTTTGAGGCTTTAAGTACTAGAGAGACTGTTCATTTGATCATTTCAGATTTAGGCCAATGCAACTTTTAGGAAAAGTGGTATTTCTTTCACAGCAAGGCAGATTATCTCTTTCTGAGAATTTGCATGTGCGCGTGTACTCTAACTTTGTATTTCTACTTCTCATGCTGAGTGACTCTTTCATCCGAATCCCATTGAGCTATTTTCGGTAGGAGCCAAGTTGCATAAGATACTGAGGACATCATTTAGAAGGAAATTGTTCACAAGACACGCATCTTGAATATGTGGCATACACACTTGGAGAAACAGGAAGAGAATATCGAATGGACAACCGCTGAGTCACAGCTGACCTCTGATCTGTCTGGACTCGATTTCAGCTGAAAATGTGTACTGGAACATTTAGAAAAGAGGGGGCATAGTATTTTATTAGATCCATCAGACAGAACATTACTGTAGTCAGAGGGCTGAGCTGAGATGGCGGAGTTGTTTCAATTAGAGATAATGTGCAGCTTTGTTCCTGAACTCTTGCGACTCTATGGTGATTTACCCCTGCTGAAATGGACTTGGGGCTCCCACAGACATAATGGTCTCATTTTGGCCAAGTTTTAATGGGATTACAGGGGGGATACTGATGGCTGCATTGCTTGTTATTTACCACTGAAGGATGAGATACTGTGTGGAACTTGGCCTGAGCCGAACCTAAGAGTATATTCAGTTTTATAAGCAGAGAAAATGTATTATGATGATAGAATGGTAGCAGTAGTCTTTTCTGCTATTGCTCATTAAATGAACTCATTACTGATAAAACTTTAATATGCTCTGCATTCTGCATCTTCAGTGTAAATTAAAATATTGAGCTGAGAGGTGCCACTGACTCTACAGCATCAGTAGTCTTTATAGTTGCTGCTAGTTGAATCTTTCTATGCCTTTTCCTTGGTCAGATATTGCCGTTTTGAACCGCGTGGCACAGACATCTTTTCTTCATCACTCGTGCACATAATATCAGTGTACAGTCCTGCAGCTGAGCAGATCTCAGCTGGCATACACAGTCAGATAATTGCCAAGTGTGTGGCAGAGACAGATTTCTGCAAGGTAGCCCACTGCAGTTGCAAAACACTCCAAACACAGGCCAGAGCCAGGTCCTGAAAGTCTTGACCAAGAGCCTTCAAGTCTCCTGTGACAATACATCGATGAGAAGGTGCCAAGCATCTGTCATGATGCTGTAATGTGACTTAACAGTTATTAAGCCATTAAATTACAACTAACAAGGCACTGATGTCAGTGATCAGCAAAATCCTGCCAACCTTCTCTCTTTTTAAGGTGTATATGTCCCTTTATTTGGGTTAATGTGGGACATATAGCCTATTACTGTCACAAGTAGCCTACAGCTAATTGGTGGCATTATTGTTCAAATAGTTTAAGCACATCTTTTTAAAGGTGTATTGATGCCAAAAACTCCCATCCTTACTATCTGATTTTCAAAAACAAACCACTAAGATTAAGCTGATAAAACTTGTATTTTTTTAAGCCAACACTGTGGCCATAAACGCTTTAGTGATCCCCATGCCAACAAACAGCGTGAATTGCATTTACACATTCACTCAGCAACACAGTCAGCAGAACTGTTTATGCGACCATCCAGGAGGGGCAATTTCAGAGGTATCAGACCCCTGTGTTTAGCCTCAGGGCTGCACAAATGCTCTGAATGCAAACATACACAATACAAGAAAAGACCGTGACCATCAATCAGGCATGTCAACATAGCAATTATACCTTCATGTCAACAAAATGCAAGTGCATCAGGAAATCCTGCTGGTGCCACTGCTGACCTGAACGGCAGCGACCGAGATAGAGATGTCAAAAAGTCTCTGCGTCATATAGCTCATTGTGCACCGCTGACCCAAAAGGGCGGTCTGGAGAGGCTCATTTACAAATCTGCTTGTGTAGATAAAACAATGCTTATTCTCACCTGCAGCTGAATGTGACTCAGCTATTATCAGGAGGGATCCTTGAAAAGGAGGTGGGAGGCACCAGGGTTTGAATGCTGAACGAGGAGCTGCAGGGATCATTTACAGCCAGTTGCCCTCGCGCCCGGGGGCGGGGCGCCCGCCGGCCGC
>JAVQJF010104227.1:0-76159 GCA_036023855.1 Gadopsis marmoratus
GAGAGAGAGAGAGAGAGAGAGAGACCCTTCCTCCCCTCGCTCTGCCTCGGGTTTGTAAACAGATCTCTGCTCACGTGACCGGCCGTTTTGCCTCGCAACGCTCCGCTCCGTCAGCCCCGCCCACGCTGCCGCTGTCCTCCAATCGGCGGGCAGGAGGGAGGCAGAATGAGGCGGGCGCCGACGAATGGGGCGCCCGCGAGCACGCCGCTGTGTTTGTGTCCGTGCGCGCGCGCCCCTGTGCGCATGCGTGCGCGAAAAGGGAGCCGAGAGAGATTTTTGCAGCAAAGTCAAGCGCGGCCGCGGTCGGCGGCATGCGCGTGGCTGGCTGACGTCCTGACAACCAAAACAAAGCCATCTGTGTGAAGTGGAGGTCAGCGGGAGAAGAAGCGCGACGCAGCCGCAGTCACCGTCTCCTCCCTTCGGCGCGTACACAGATTGTATATTTAGCGCTATGGCAGATTAGGTTTTCCATCTTTGCTGTGTTTGATCTCTTTCGCAGAAGAAGAACGAGGCAGAAGGGAGGGAGGGAGGAGGCGTCTCTGTCCGTAAGGGGGGACGGAAGAGGACGCAAGATGTGAAGGGAAATCATATCAAGGGAATTGGAGGGAGACACAGGGAGGAAAACCACAGCCTGCTGCGCGTCCACCCCCACACCAGCGGCCCTGGCTGCCAGCGAAACAGCTGCTGGGCTACTGGGCGAGCTGCGAGGCGGTCAAGGGGAGTGCTGTTACGCCAATCCCCATGGGGAGGGAGAGGCTCCAGTGGGATCCATGCCATTTTCATTCACCCCCCCCCCTCCTCCTCCTGCTCTAGTAATGACATTACTACTGAATACTGGGGAACAGCTGGAGTGACTGCACAGACGCACGAGCATACATACAGCCCATGATACACTGCACGCACTGTTGGTGCTTTACAGATTTCACAATCCGGGATGATGCGTGTCATAGCCACACAGGTTGTGTTGTCAGTTTTGGCACGTGAAGGATGGTGTAACAGCAAGCCCTCGTGGGGGTTGTGATGGAAACACCATTGCATCACTGGCTTCCTGGAGATGCACAGTAGCCTATGGAATCGTTCACAGGTTATTCATATTCAACTATAATGAAACTGCCTTTTTTCAAATGCCGAAGGGAACCCCTCAATGGTTTAGTGGAAAGGGCTTTACCAGGTAGTGACTGATGAAATTGGGAAATGAGCAAGAAAACGAGGGAGCAAGAGCGATGCAAATGCTGACCATGTTTGCTCGGTGACATGTAAATAGTTTTGGGTGTCACCAGATTTTATTTTTGCATAACTCATAGGTTTGTCTTATTGTTAATAAAGTTGCATTGTAGGGCTGTCTGCACATGACAAGGTCTAAGGCCAGAAATGTGTTTGCAAAGCCTAAGTTGGAATAAGCAAGTTGATATTTTGACACGCCTCTAAGAACACTGATACACTCTTGTTAAACGGTTAAACCCTTTGCTCACATGACCCACGTTAACACTCTTGTTTCTGTGCCCTAGGAGTATTCCTAGTGGCCCACGCACTTGAGAGGAACACAAACATTCATTAGTGTTATCAATGAGAACTCTCCAGTGTGTTAATGCTTTACTATCAGCCTCGTACAGCAGCTCGACTTCTGCAGCCGAGAATTCATTTACAGACTTCAGATGTTTTGCTAAACTCCGTCCCACAGAGGGCAGTGTGTTTTCAATCATTCATGACTTAAAGACACAGTCGTGGCAACAGTCAAATACATCCGGCACTAGACATTTTCTGAGTAAACGGAACTGTATGTGAGCCAGAAAGATGTTGGGGATCGTGCTCACGTTATCGTACCATTGTGCATCAGTCAAACTCTACATTGCACTGAATTCAGCTTATATTCTTTTATATGTTCTATGCATTGAAGTAAAAAAAAAAATCTAGTTCAGCTGGATCACAAGATTATATTTCTAATGGCATTTTACTAAATGTAAAGTTCTGCTTCCTGAAACTCTGAAAACGACACAATTATCTGAAGGTTAACGAAGAGCCAGTGCAAGCTTTTCTTTGTCCTTTCAAGCGCTTCAGACCTTGCTGTAGTACACTGCCCATTCCTTTTTCTCCACGTCATGGGCGTGGCCCTTTACAAATCCGTTTGCTGCTCCATTGGCCTCTCCGTTCAGTCTGCCATCTAGTTGATCCTTTCTCAGCGCCAGAGCTGGCTTACAGGTGTGCCAGTTCCATAACACTTTATTCATATCATCCTGGGCTCTGATGCCCAGCAGCTTTTCTTCATCACTCTTCTTATCTCCTTCTTCTTCGTCGTTGTCGTCCTTGCTGGAGTGATGGTGGTGCATGCTGCGCATCTCCCCACTGATGTTCTCAAAGTACTGGTGGATGCAAACCTTGGCGAAGCTCTTGGCATGCTCCTTGCAAGTATCATCGAACAGCTTGCGCTCAATGTCAATGTAATGAGACCAGTACTTGGTCTTGAGGAAGGCGGCTTGAGTGAAGCACGGCCGAATAGCTCGGATCAGGAAGGCCGTGAAGGTCATCATGAGCAGAAACATCCACCCACATGCCTGCAAAATATTGATATTATTTGAAATTAGTATGAGAAATGATGCCACATTATATGAACTAAATACAGAAAAATGAAATGGACTTTGGTTGAGAATCTGGTTAATCTTGACTCCTTCAGTCTGTCGAGAGCTTCCTAACAGTTTTATAGCTCATTAACAGAATCTGTATATCAATAGACCTTTTAGATGTTACATGTTACTTTTTCTATAATTGCCCTTCGGCTGATCAAAGAGCAAAATAACAGTGTGGGTGTTTTAGACAGATTGAAATAGGTCCCAGTTCAATGAATAATAAATTTAGAGGCTTATCTAGCCCTCTAATAAGCAAACAGGGAAGCGTCAGTGAGCTCAAAGTGCACAGCTAAGGTTGGGTGGGGAGATTTAAGTTAATGTTATTGAGGAATAAAGGAAGGAAAGTTAGATCTGCTCAGTCATCTTATCCTGTGATGAAGTTGGAGAACTGCCGGCTGAAAAACGTCCCGACTTAATGTGTATTTGACTATCAAAAATAAGAACATTCATTATCTTTACATTACCAGTTCCTTTATACTCAGAGACTCCTCCACGTAATGAAAACACAAGGATGAATTAAACAATATCTCTATTGTGTAATCCAGATTAATAGGACATTACCAGTGTCTTCAACCGTCCTTTTTCACAGCTGTCGTTCTTGACTTGCACAGGCATTGCTAGTAACATGAATGCTGGCTCTGCTCCATTCAAGTGTCCCAGTATGCCATGACGGTATGACAGGATCCTGATACTGAAGCAGCTAAATGGAATTCAGCCACCATTCATTTTGTTATTTGCACCTGTGCTTCTCCTACTGTGTCAAAATGTCTTCTGCAAACAAGGCATACGGTAGCTGCAACCCCGATGATGGCTGAATTCCATTGAACTCCTTCAGTTTCCAGGTCCTTTGACAACAGATTTGCCTACATTAAGTGCTCTTGTTGTTGTAGAAAAGAAATACAGTTTAGCCATTTTGTCAGTATTAACTAGCTAGCTTTGCTAACCCCCAAATTTCTAAATAACCAGGCTAGCTTATAGCTAACAGCAGTAGCCGCTTCCATTCAGATAGGTTTTTTCACATTTTGGCCAGATTCCTTATTCAAATGTGCCATTTAACTGACGTTTGGTCTTCAATATCTGTCTCCAGGCGTGCCCATATAAAAAGGTTGTCAGCCCAGTTTAAAACCATTGGAGAACCAAATCAGCAGGCTACCTGTGATATACACTTGATGTATCGTGATGCTGCCACTCTTAATTCTTGATGCTCAAATAGGTCTTTGCATGGAATTCTTGCCAGCAGTTTCATCTTCTCGGTCTCTGACATCTCCGCCACGAAACTGTAATTCCCAAACCTGCTAATATCCAAGTTGATGCTGAAAGCACAGAGGAAGCTCTTCCCGTCCATGAGAGTCACGGACACCCACACTGCAGGTGCTATCAAGGATCTCTGCGTGATTGAGCAAAACATGTAGCGAAGGATTGACGGGTCCTTTATCCGTTTCCCTGTGGGCCTTTTCCACTCCTCTGCGAGCACTGACACATTATTGTTCAATACAAAACCCAACATAAAGAACCATATCGGTGGAATGATGAGCAGTCCGATCCCATAGGTGTAGTTGTATTCTGGCATGCAGGGGCAGCTGAACTCAAAGGCAGAGTACATCTGTGCACTAGCTAGTGCCATAATGCCACAGATCCCATTCATAAAAGATTCCTGGTTGGACTGGAGGAACTGGAACATCATACGAAACTTATCCATCTTGGGAGATGTGGTGGATCTTTGCTTTCAGATGGAATTCAATCTGTGAAAAGAAGTACAGTAGTTAGATTTGAAATAAGTCAGTGAAAGAGTGGCAGAAAAGCCACCACAGCACGCTGATTCTGGCATTGTGGTGCATAGAATTCACCTGAGAACCAGCTTTAGTGAGAGCTTTAGTAACCTAATGGTTAATAAATTGTTTACTATTGTTTCATAAAACATTGGTCAACAATTTATAGAGAAAAGGTATAGGCCATTAATAAGAAAGAAATTCATTGCGGTATTATAAAGTAGAACCAGAATCTCACATGCACATAGTGAACTGTGACTCTTATTCTAAACCAGCGTTCATTCAGAAATAACCCTGTTTCACCAATTTGATATAGAGATAATAATACAAAGCAATGCGTCCATAGATATTCAAAAGAAAGACACACACTTACCTATTTTCTTAAAGGTGGATGAACTACAGGAAAGGAAAATTTCATGTGATGAAAATGTCCGTAGTAGATAACTTGCAGTTCGTTGTATACTTGTTAGACATTGTAGCTTGGACTGACAGAGCTGTGCTTCTTGAACTCTCATCATGCCCCTCCCTTCGCAAGCACCTGTGTGTGGTGTGATGTAACAAACGCTTCACATTCAACCCTCACTTTCTCAAAGGTAAACCTGTAAACAGCCCTCAGAAAACACTGCCAGTCAGTCCTTTCACACGTCACCTTTCTTTTCTTACTTATATGAATGTGTAGTATGCGATAGTGTTAACTCGAGTTACCTGAACCTTACCGTCGGGCATGTAGTGATGTTCAGCCAGACATGCAAAAATGTTCCCATGTTGAATGTTCATCATTCAAATATCTGTGGCTTTGGTTGGGAAATTTGGTTGTTTTCCAAGAGGGGAAGCAATGAACCTTTTTCCACTTGTGTAATCAGAACCAAATAAATAGCTTATCACATGCAAAACATAATTGGCACATTTCAGGGGGATTAGGAGATTTATTTCTCATAGCCCTTTGAACTCAACTGCACCCACTGAATGAGGCAGAGCTCGACAAACCAGTTGAAGCCCGCAAGAGGATGAAAGGCAGGGGCTTTCTCTCCTATTCATACACACAAACCATTTTCCACACATAGTTTTTGTTTTAACAAAAGTATGTGGCCTAACTCTTGGTCCCTCATAACGTGATACAATATATTTGGACTGCTTGGGATTTATTCAGCGACAAGAGTACATTTCAGGCCATTTCTAAACTTACAGGAAGTCTGTGCTATCTGTTATCTTCTGTGTATTGCACAGGAAAATGTCACAGAAGAGCACATGGGCAGGGTGTGCAAGAAATAAGTCACGGAAGACAACGTAAAATCTAAAATAGGAAGTGATCACTGAGCCTGTAGCACGGCAGGGTTAGCCCCTTGCTTCCTCCTTTGTACCTATTCACACATTACCGGAACGTTGCAATATTGAGATAATTCATCACTTCTTTTGGTGCGTATTCTTGTTCTTCGCCTTTGATCTTATGTGAAGTAAGAAATTATATTTGATATACAATGTAATAACAGAAATGAGTAAAAAGGATGAAGGAAGTAGCTTCTGTCTTACTTGCATCATTGTGAAACGTGCCAGTAGGAACCTTTCTCACAAAGTACTTTTACATATTCTTGCAAGGATTTTTGTTCAATACTTTGTTTTGACATATTTCAATGACCACTGCTTTTTTCTAAAATCACTTTAACTATTTGTAAGAATGATGCTGTCTGACTCATTCACAGAAAGTGACGATGCAAGATATTCTGCTGCGAGTGCTGGTGGTGGCTCTGGGTCTCCTTACGTACCCAAAAGATGACCCCGGGGTTGAGGAATGGGATGATATCACCCCAGTGGGCATGCAAAAGCATGAAGACAGGCTGCTGAGAGGAGGAGAAAAACTGGACCATGAAATGACACCAGTCAGTGAGGAAATTACATATTCTGACAGTAGAGGGCCTCAGGATGACATTCCCAAGAACCAAAACCAGTCTGAACAGGTCACTGATAAAACTCAAATGTCAGTCACCAAACAGGATTCAGAGGAAAACAAATTAGAAGGGGGACATTTGATAGCAAAGACTGCTCTGAAGGTGTCACAAATCGACCATGAGCAAAAGGGAGATTTACAGCTGGACATGAAGAGTAAACCGGGAGAAGACATCCAGACTGATAGGTCGTTTAGCGACCCAAGCAGACCACAAGCAGAGCCTGAGGAGAAAGAAGTGTCCGGAGAACAAGAACCACCTCTGACACATCGTCACACCAAGTCGTCAGAAAATGAAACTTCAGAGGTGGCCATCGCTGACTGGGAGAGGGATTACCTCTGGTACATATGGAACTTATTCTCCATCATTTCCATGATCTGCTCATTTAGGAAATGCCTAAAGAGAAATTCCCAAATGAAGCAAGAGACCAGGGCCTTCCCAGTCACCTGCACTGCTGAAATGCAACTACCAGACAGCGACACTCTGCTGCGATTTCATTCTCAGTGTATTCACGTGTCATCCCATGACCAGCGGAGGGAGGAGGAGTTTTTGGAGGGGTTTGCAAATGATCTACTGGAGGCCATGAGGACCGTCTGTGATGGAAATAGCGGTATGGTGATTGAGGACTTTCAGATGGATGAGCGCAAGATCACCGTCCCCTTCACCCCACCTGATCCATATAGTTTTCAGTGTCTGTTGTGCACCAGCCAGGCGAGTGGCCTGCTGCTAGATATGCAAGTCTGTGGTCAAATAAAACTGGTGGAAAATAAAATTCTAAATGGCTGCCACTGTCAGTCTCCCGATGCAGAGGATATGGTTTGCTTGCTGCATTGCGAGGCCGAGAAAGTCGAGATGAAAACTGATGTTGATGGCCTCCTTTGCATGAAGAACTCACCATTCTTGTCAAAGTTGCAAGTCACCAAATGGTTTAAGAGCACCATCAAACAAGCGTGGGCTCTGATTTCACATAAGTACGAGTTTGAGCTGAACAGTCGCTACATTGATGCTCTGGTAGTGAGATTCCGGTCAGGGAGGAAAATATGCTTTAGTATGAATCCTGTGGTTAAAGTCAACACTGATACTCATTTTTACATTGGTTCCTGCTCCCCAGACAACTCCGATACTTTATGGACACTCTCCATGACCGCCTATCAGGAGCGTTTACTAGAACGCATCTCTGAACGCCTGCCTGAAAACTCATGTCACAGTCAGACTCTGGAAATTGCACATTTCCTTCACAGGAAGCAGACTGCATTGTCAGGAAGTAGTGCTCTTAAGGACTTCCATTTCAATACTGCACTAATGCATCTGCTGCTGACAAAAGACCCATCACAATGGCAATCCAACCATGTGGCTTCCAGGCTACGAGACTTACTGGCCTTCCTGGAGAGAAGCCTTGAGGACAAGCAGTTGCGACATGTTCTTATTGGGAACCCTTTAACTAGAAACGTTCTTGAGCTTCCTGCTGAAATTACTCAAGCACAGCCTGCGAATCTCTTCCACCCCCTTGTGGTCCACAACTGCATCTACAGAAATGCAGTGATGCATTTCCAGGAAATGCTTAGAAATGCACATATGTTGATACATGATTATGTTGACAAGGGCATTGACTGTTAATGGTGCCATTTAAAGAAGAGTCCATTTAAGAGTGTACAGTTTAAAAGTTTTAATAGAGCAATGAGTTATTTTACTGCAATAGAAGCATGCATTCATTTTAAAATTTTAATTTCCATGTGAAGTCTCAGTAATCATGCTCCCAGTAGTTCATGAAAGCGCTATGGTCTGCCATGTCAGGGTCATCCAAACTGATCATGTCAGCATCAGAGGATTTCAGAGGCTCAAGTTCTGCATATTCATCTTTGCTGGTCAAGCTGACCTTCCAAGAGTCAGTTGAGATCACATTCCTAGAAGCTGTTGAAACAAAACATGACAAGTTTAAACCTTAAAATTTGTTTCAACATTCTGAAGGACTGTTTAATTGTCAAGCAATAAGCATCAAGTTGGCATTGCATTTCCTGCTTCATTAACATGAAACAATTTCACATCAAGGATCTTAAATAAAGCTATTGAATTTTATAAGCAGCTGCATTTTTCCCATAATGCAGCACTATAAAAGTGAAACCTTACCTTTAGGCTGTGCCGAGCCGCAGGTTGAGTCACAGCAGGTGCACACAGAGTCATCGCCATACAGCTCCTTCCACCTAAACCATAAATGGGTCATCAGGGCTACACAAATGCCATCTGCAAGCTTGGCGATGTCAAGCCACAAAAAGATTGCCATCAAGCACACACATTCCATCCAACACAACTTCAAAAAGATACTTTAAGTCGAGTAGACTCACCTTTGGGTAGCTGAATCATAATTGCAGGCCTTTGAATGCCGAGTTGGAGTAGGTCTCCCCAGAGAGATAGAACAGTGCATGAAGAGTTGCTGAAAGAGATCGATATCCAGGTTAACCTACATTTTCTGTGGGACAGAAAAGTACCACTGTACCACATGCTTCCTGAAAGTACCTGTGTTGAAGTGGAAACCGTGTCCTTGAAAAGCAGAGCACCCACACTGAATTTCTGGACCATCTTTGAGGTAGCAGTGAGGAACTTTGCCTGTTGCGTCATCTTGGAATCGATCATGCAGCTGTATTTAGAGAGAAAATGCGCATTTACTGCCATGCCACCATGTGACATTCTTATGCCAGGATTTAAATCTTACCCTTGGTTGTCAATGACCATAAATTTAGGATTTGAGTTTGGGTTTTGGGAGGCGGTCATGAAGCACTTGTTGACATACATCCTCCGAACTCCAGAACTCGGACTTCCATCATGTCGCCTGGCCTCAAAGTACATTGGTTGGCCCAAGGTGTAGATTCTGGTACCAGTGATGTCATTTCCCGACGCTGTGACAAATGAGACGTCAAGTTACACCGAAGGGCTGATGCATAGGTTTAAGGTTTGTGGAGAATTTTTGGATCCCTGCCTGAGCTCTTGCAGAATATGCAGCTTGATATACTTGTACATGTTTCAATATTGTATGCTTGCATATTGTATTTAGTACACTGTCAAATGCTGTCAAGGATTTGGCAACATTCATGTGAAATGGTAATGCAAACATTATGAACTAAAGCATTAGTCCCATGCTTGGGAGTAATAAACATTTTTTTGTAGCCATTAGTGTTTCAGCTCAAATGAAGCTAAAATCCCAATGTAATTGTTGCACCAGTTTTGTCAGTTTTCTACATTTTTAGCTGATCTTTTTCAAATGATACTTATTGACCTCATATTGTACCATTTATAGTGTTTTGCCTACTTCTGGCAAAGGAGGATATCTTTACTGTTCAGTGGCACATTTGTAGTCAGGTTTAGTTCAGATATATCCAATAGCACATGCTAACAAAACCCAAGTCACATTTAAATAGTTACATACCATCTTGAAGAGTAAGAGTGAAACTATGTTTTAATCTGAGTCTTTTGAAAACTGTGCCTCCTTGTAGTTTAGGATAAAAGCCAACTTCATAGGAGTGAAAAAACCTGGAACAGTAAAAAAAACACATTATGAAAGTGCTGAAATCCAAATGTTTAAATTTACAACATTCACTTAATGCTGGTAGCTAGGTTAAGTAAAAGCTATAACCTAGACTTAAATGTCACAAACTTACCTGAAATATTTACACTGCAGGGGAATAGCAAATGGCATTTCCCTTAAAACTACACCCATTGGATTGTAGTGGAGGACATTGCGGATGGACAGGAAATCTGCATTACTCTGGAACATAAACATTGTGTTGGTCACAGTTGGTCAAAACAAAAAAAATTTAGTTATTGAGAATTTAATTCTCTACAAACCTCTTCCTCCCAGCCACAGTCAGTTTTCAGAAGGTACAGGAGGTAGTAATGATCTTTGGTACCTTGGTTAACAGGACAGTTTCCCACCTTCAAGTGTTTGTATGCATCCCTAGTCTTAAAGACCGCTCTACTGATTCTTACATATATTCTGTCAAGATGGCACAGGATTTCAACCAGCTTAGTTCTGGCTGTTCCACCGACAGCTGCTGGAGTAGGAGCAGCAGTCACAAGTAACATTTCCTTGGCCAAGTCAGGGAGTGGTCTGGCACCCTTCTCGGGCTTGAAAAGCTCTTTCTGGTCATTGGAGGCTGAGACAATTAGATACTCAGGAACCTTCTTCGCTTCAGTTGTTGAAGGTCCACTACCTGATGCACTCCTCCAGAATCTGGCTTCAGGTGCAGGGGCTCGCACCACTTCTTCACCAATCACTGTCTCCATTCTCTCCCACTCTACTTCAGGATCTTGCTCAAATGGGCCATAGCTAGCCCCACCTCTAAACTGAGAGCTATAGGCAGAACAAAACAGCAATAACAGAAGCCCAGCATGCATCAGCTCCATTTTCACTCCAGCAGCTGCGTCCTACTGATGCTGACTCCTCACCTAAATGGGTTGTGTGTGATGGTGGTGTTTCACCTGGCTTTTGTATTCTGCCATACCCACAGCTGCAGCAAATGCCAATCAAGAACAACCAATGAAAGGTGACCAATAATAATCACCCTTAAAAGGTTACACCTTTCTTTGTATCTGTCATACACCAGTACGGGTTTGTAAGGTATATCATAATGTGACATTTCCTTATCCATTTCAATCCAATGGTTAAATGTGAAAAATAAAGTATAAAATAAATCAGTCAATTCAGTTTACTCAATAGGTGTGGTTGGTTTTATTTTTCCCTCCGTGGTGAGGCAGCAGAGCATTTACACCCAAATTTTAATAAAACGTGTATCATACATAGAAAAAGGCTGACAGAACCAAGACATCAATTGCATCATTATTATTAAATATAAAAAATAAAGTACATTGTATTAGTATTACACATTAAATAAACTGAGACATAAAATTGTAATAAAAAGGTGCTTAAGGCCTTACATAAGGCATGTTACCCTACTAAAATGTTATTTCCGAAGCAGATTAATTATATGTACACATTTCCTGTTATTGACGCGTTTAAGATTCTCTACGTCACTTCCTAGATCGATAGAGCAATCAAATTCAAAACATGTTGGTGGTGTTTAAAATCGCGCACATTAAATCAGACAAATAAAATAATTAGATTAACAATAGGTTGTAAAATCAAATTTGTGTTTCTTTTATTTTATAACTCTCACCCGGATGTGACGCAGCTAATGACGTCAATACAAGGAAGTTCCAACAGTCCACTTGGTCAGACGTTGTACTCGGAACCTGAATATCCCTCGTTGGCTTTTTTCTTTTTAAACAAAGTGAAACAATCGTCTTTTGTTTTATGTAGAGTATCGTTTTATGCAGGACTAAACCGTCTCGTTTATACTTTGTATCCTCTGACTGTGATAGAATGCGCTATTACCGTTTCTGTTAGCTGGCTAGCTAACAAGCCAGCTAACAGCTAGTTATTGTTGTTTTGGTTATATCCATGGTGTCTGGACTCCGCGTCCAGCGCCAGTAACGTACGTTGACAGGTCAGTTTGATATAGTCCAGTCGAATCAGGAAATTATTTTATGTGTTAGTCGTTACAAAGCACAGAGTTGATGTAAATCGTGGGCAGTGCTTAACGTTAACGTCAGTCGCCTAGCTCTAGCTGCCACTTTTGGGGACCGTCTGGTCTGTCCCTCCCCCCGAGCAGTGTATCTACGGCGAGCTTACTAAGCTCTCTGTGAACCGGATCCAATGCGTGGAATGATGGGGACCCAGAGTAGCCCTGTCAAGAGTTACGATTATCTCCTGAAATTTCTTTTGGTGGGAGACAGCGATGTCGGGAAGGGAGAAATCTTGGACAGTTTGCAAGACGGATCAGTAGAGTCTCCCTATGCCTACAGCAGTGGTGAGTGTCTATATCTCTGCTTTTGTTTAGAATTTAATGAAGCCTAGAATGACCAGCATGAACTAACATTGTGTGTGATCTCAGGGATTGATTACAAGACCACCACAATTCTGTTGGATGGGAGAAGAGTGAAATTAGAATTATGGTAAGTGTTTTTAGCTATCTAGAAGCCAATGGCTGCAGTAATGAACAAACCCATAGTATATTAGTCTACTTACATGTGTTTGTCTTCAACAGGGACACATCAGGGCAAGGCAGATTCTGCACAATCTTCAGATCTTACTCTCGTGGCGCACAGGTGAGGACTTTTGAGCAGTGTTGGTGTTGTTCCTTCATTATGTAATTTTGTATATATGTCAACTATATGTCAACTTGTTTGGCTTTCATTCCACAGGGCATCCTGCTCGTGTATGACATCACCAACGGCTGGTCGTTTGATGGCATTGACCGCTGGATCCGGGAAATTGACGAGGTAGCTTGACAAAGAAATATGGGAAATGCATGGGAAGGGGGAACATCCTGTGTCTGTATCCTTCTATCCCAGAGGAAGATCATTGTCTTTTAGTAAACACAACTAAGAATGAGAGATGTGGAATAGCTTTTCGAAATCCCATTGAAGAGATGCAACAGAATTTGGAAACATTACCTAAATATAGCAACAATATTGTTTGCTTACTTCCATCAGCATGCCCCAGGTGTACCCAGGATCCTGGTGGGCAATCGGCTCCACCTGGCTTTCAAGAGGCAAGTGCCAACGGAGCAGGCAAGGGCTTATGCAGAAAAGAACAGCATGACTTTCTTTGAGGTCAGTCCACTGTGCAACTTCAATGTCATCGAATCCTTCACAGAACTTTCGCGCATTGTGCTGATGAGGCACGGGATGGAGAAATTCTGGAGGCCCAACAGAGGTGAGCTGGTTAATAGTTTTTGCATACCGATTCTGTCAGATTAGGAATGTATGCTTTTTTAATTTTTTTTACTGTAGAAAAGGGGGCATGTCTCTCAAATGACCAAACAAATAATGGGTTTGCCTTGATTTTGAGATATTCGCCAGTAAAGTTTTTCCTGCCACCCTAATGCAGTGGATATAAATGCAGTTTCCTTTTGTAACCTTGTAAATATTTCAGAATTACATTTGAACACATTGGGAATTCCCAGAAAATGTGCCACTTTCTTTGGATAATCCACGGCCCTGGCTGTCAACAGTTTTTCATTGGTAGTATTTCTTTGGTAGAAAGCAAGGTCTGGATTGTCCCAGAGTATCCTGAACATCGTTTTTGGAACGACACGCTGCTCTTCAGTGTAATGAATCATGTATATCAGTTGTTGAGTTGCAGTTTTGCGGTGCTTCACAATGCCAATTTCTGAAAAGGAATTCCAACTTACAGATTTGCAGCCTCTCTAATTATTTGTTTAAATAGCTTTTGTCTTTCAGGTGTTTTCTGAGAAAAATGCATAAAAATGAGCAGAGCAAAATGATGGCACTACCACACCATCGCCAAAATCTAGTTATTTAAAACTCTTTAAAAGCTCTACATTATTCATTTAGATATAGTGCTATTAGACAAACAGGTGTGTAAGTGTAAGCTCTTTCCACCTTCATTGTTTGGAGAGCCTTGAAGGTGCTGGAAATAAGGAAGGGAAAGACACTGAATTAACTAAATAAAGCTTAAATAACAGCATGAAACAAAATGTATAGTGCAAACAGTAAGAAATGTGCAGAATGTGTCATCATGGTCTCGCATTTTTGATGATGTCCAAATACTGGTTTATGGACATGGTATTGTGAATCTCTCACGTCTGCAGCTAAACTTAAGGGAGTATCAGACATGACATCCAGTCGTAACATCCATATTCCTTTTTCTTGCGCCACAGTGTTCAGCCTCCAAGATCTGTGCTGCCGTTCGATCGTCTCCTGCACGCCAGTGCACCTTATTGACAAGCTGCCCCTCCCTGTGGCCATCAAGTCCCACCTCAAATCTTTCTCTATGGCCAACGGCATGAATGCAGTCATGATGCACGGACGCTCCTACTCAGTGGCCAACAGCACGGCCTCAGGTGGTAGCAGCGGCGGGAGCAAAGCCAACAGTCTCAAACGATCAAAGTCCTTCAGGCCTCCACAGAGTCCTCCAAAGGACTCGTCGTCGTCCTCTAAGGGGAACTGTAAGATTTCATAGTGAAGGAGCGGACTTAGGGTTGCCACCAGAGGGCCCGTATTTAAGGTGTTGTTGCTCCAAGAGGTCACGAGGCCACGGAAGAGCACGGAGAGCTACCAGCAGCCTTCAACAGAAACGAATATAGCTGTGAACTTACCTTTGTACCACTTGGTTGGTTGGATCGGTTACCGTTCTCTTTGCGCTTGCTGGTGCCGTCTTGTGGATGTTCGTTTAACTGTACTCTTTACTACAGAGGCTCACTGTGTTCAAGTACAAGAACATGATTTCCCTGGGACCAACGGATGTGAATCACGGATCATTTCTCACCTCTTAACACTACAAATGAGTGGAGGGACATTAGCTAGCTTTTATTTGGAAACAGATAGTTTTACTGTATTTAAAGTTGGACTTGAAGTTGTAAATATTTTGTATGTGCTTGTTGTTTTGGTCTGTGTTTGGTAAGTGATCTTGGAGAGGAGCTTTTTGTGTGTGTTTTGTCTTGAATGGTTTGGGAGACCTGCTTTGGTGTACAACTTATTTGTATGTCTTATGCCTTTTATCTACCTTACAATATTCCCATTTGCAGTGTCAAGGGTGCTGAGATTCTTATTTGAAATTTGGATTAGACTAGTACTAGACTAAAATCAATAGAGTTATCTGTTGAACAACATTTTTGGTCTAGTACTACTGAATCTGTGAGACAGTCCAGTCAACAGAGCCAAGTTGTCTTGTTTTGAAGGCTTCCTGCTGGGCCCCTAAATTCCAGCCCAAATGAATTCACCCTCCAGCTCCATCAGTGATCTGTTTGATCATCTGTTCACTTTCTCAGGCCAGTTTTACTTTTATTTTTTTACCTCTAAATGTAAAATCCTTCGTTGTATCATGGCATGGTTCAAACCACCAGCAGCATGATCAATGTAAATCTACAAACTCAACTTAAACTGCTGATGAGGAATCCTTGTACATACCCAGATGTCTGGATTGTTTGCTCAGTCGTGGCCTTTTTGCCTTCAGAAAGTGCCACAGTTGTGTCTCGGTTAACAGGAATTTGAAAAGCTCGCTGGTTATTAGGTGGGGAATGTTTTAATTCGATAGCTTTTTGGATAGTTTATGTATATGCTATGTATTTATGAATGTAAAACGATATTCATCTGCTACTTTTCTGTGGCCATGTGGTAATATGTGGGACGGTAAGAATCGGCGGTGGGAAGTCTTTGGGTACATCTGCTACTGTAATATCTTTACTGAGCATTGCTATCTGAGTATGTGTTTAGGTATTTGTACTTTTCCCGGCTTACCGTAAGTTAATTCTTATTTTCTAAAAAAAAAAGTTGCGGATGTTAACAATACAAGAACCATGTTTTCAGATGAGCTTCAGAAAGGGCACAGAACGTTTTTGTGTTTTTTTTTAATTAGTTTATTTTAATAACCGAATAATCTACTCAAATGATTTTATTCTCATACAACTCTGTTTTCTTTCCACCGTGTGCTGTATTTCCACTCCCAACATTCCCAGTGTCACGGCTGTATGTCTGCGATGGAGGACATACACACAGTCGGTGCATGTTCTGTGTGGTGCACTGAGAGCAGCAACATTTAAAGCACTATATGTAAACTGTGATACTGACTGTTGCCGTCAGAGCTGCGTGGAGAGGTTTGGATGGATGGATTTATTTTAATTCGGTCTCCATTGAAAACAGTCGCCCATCAAAATAAAGGGTAAAAACGACACGGCAGCGTTGTGTTTCCATCAGCTGCTGGGATGATTCTTCGTTCAATTCATCAAGGTCATTGTGGGAATATTTTTTTCTACCCTTTGTCCAGTGCGGGGGGGGGGGTGCTGAGCTGAATTGAATTGAGTAGCTGCTCTCTCGGTATTGGCCAGTTTTGGGGAACCGACACGTCGCCGCAGCGCATGAATGCAGCGCGGTCAAAAGTCACCCAAAGGTTGCAGGGTCACCTCCAATGAAAAGACGAGGGCTGCTGCTTCTCATCGCCTCGGAGTCGCGCCGGGACAAAGATGCGTCGCGCGCTATTGAAAATGTGGCGCCTTACGCCTTCCCACCTGACCGTGGCGTCTCTGAGCTCCGTGTGAATGAGGGACGGCGGTAAATCCACCGACGTCTAGACACGACGGACGTAAACGACACGTTGCGCCAGACATGATGCGTCACGCTCTCCGCCGCGCGCCCCAGGCGACTTTTCACAGTTTGCGCTTTGATTTGCGCAAGAAAACTAGTACCCGCAGAGGTTCGCGTTGCGGGAAGCACCTGGAAACATGTACCGACAACCGAAGACAGAATTGTGGCCAACAGCTCGGGGCGAGAAACCCGCTCATTGCCTTATTCATGACTGGCACCTCCACAAATTTGGATTTGTCACCGGGGCGCACGGTTATTGGGCCCAGCGCGCCACCGCGGCCCCGCGTCCTCTTTGATGTTTTTACAATGTTTGTCCAGTTGCTGAGCGAGTGGTGCTGCTCCATAAGAGTTTCAGACACTGGACCAGCCTGGGGGGGCGGTCAGAGAGGCCGCCCTCTCCACCTCCATTCACACCCTGAAAGGCTGATGTTGCGTCTTTCTCCCTCTTTGTGCCGCTTCGTCCGCTTGTTCCGCTGTTCGGGGGGGAAACCGACGCGCGTGAGAGTTCGTCCATTGTTGCTGCGCGAGTTGCGTTTGTGGTTATCAAGGCAAAGGGTTCGTGCAGCTCAGCTCCACTTCTTTTTAAACGCGTTATATATATATATATTGTGTTCAGTGCTCCGAATTTGAAGACCCGAAGGAGGAATGGATTTACTCGGCGGGCGACTCGTGCAACAGGGCAACGATGTATGAAACCCCTCTGCAGCCTCTGGAGGACAGACGTGTGGAGGCTGAAAGCCGTCGTGCTGCACTCGACTCGAGCAAACTGCTGGTGGGATGGACACGCGCGTGCCTGCTGATGCTCTTGGTCTGCCAGTTATCCGAACTTTCTTCGTGTGCAAGTGTGGCAGGATCCAAAGTGGACCACGAAGGATTCTGTCCCAACAAGCTGAATTCCAACCTCTGGGTTGACGCGCAGAGCACCTGCGAGAGGGAGTGCAACGTCGACGAGGTGATGTTATTTCTGTTATCCCCTGTTCGTGTTAAACTCTCAATCGTCTGTTCATTCGATGCTTGGTTCGTTTACATGCATGCTGTGTTCTGTGTGCGCATTGTGTCTGTGCAGGACTGTGCTGACTTTGAGAAATGCTGCACCAACGTGTGTGGCCTCAGCAGCTGCGTGGCTGCACGCTTCTCTGATGGCACCCCTGCCCGGCCAGATGGGCAGGGTGGAGGCGGAGGAGGCGATGCCCCCATCCCCACGGCGACCTGTGAGGGCTTCATCTGCAGCCAGCAGGGTGCAACCTGTGACATCTGGGATGGACAGCCCATCTGCAAGTGCCAGGACCGGTGTGAGAAAGAGCCCAACTTCACCTGCGCGTCAGACGGCCTCACCTATTTCAACCGCTGCTACATGGACGCCGAGGCCTGCATCCGTGGGGTGAGTTTAACTGTGGTCGCCTGCCGCTTCTATCTGGCCGGTCCCCACACCAGTCCACTGCCCCAGGACACTACAGCGAACCCCACCCCGACAACCTCCCTGGAGGACCCCATGCCCCCCACACTGTACTCCAACCCTCACCACCAGTCCATCTATGTCGGAGGCACAGTCAGCTTCCACTGTGACGTTATTGGAGTCCCCAGACCTGATGTAACATGGGAGAAGCAGAGTGAACGGCGGGAACGGCTGGTCATGAGGCCTGACCAGATGTATGGCAATGTGGTTATCACCAACATCGGCCAGCTTGTCATTTACAATGCGCAGGTGTGGGATACAGGTATCTACACCTGCATCGCACGGAATCCTGCAGGAGTTCTTCGTGCAGACTACCCGCTGTCTGTCATCCGCCGGGCTGATGATGATTTCTTTGAAGATCCTGAGATGCCCATGGGGCGGCCATTCTCCCCTGCGGACTGCCTGGCTGAAGTAGACCTGAGAGTGTGCAGCGGTGAGCGTCACGTGGACTGGTATTATGACAGCAAGCTGGGCTCCTGCATGGCCTTCAGCAATGGTGGATGTGATGACAGCCGCAACCGATTTGAGACATATGAGGAGTGCAAGGCCTCCTGTCAGAGAGAGGGGATGGGCATCTGCTTCCTGCCTACTGTCCAGGGTCCCTGTAAAGCTTGGGAGCCACGTTGGGCCTGGAATTCCCTCATGAAACAGTGCCAACCCTTTGCGTATGGTGGCTGCCAAGGGAACGCCAACAGCTTCCGCACCAAGAAGGAGTGTGAGGCAAACTGCCCACAACCCAAAAGGAAACCTTGTAAGATCTGTCGCGTGAAGGGGAAAATGGTACCCAGTTTGTGCCGGAGCGACTTTGCTATTGTGGGGCGGTTGACAGAGCTGGTGGAGGATCTGGACTCTGGGTTAGCCCGCTTTAGCCTGGAAGAGGTCCTGAGAGATGAAAAGATGGGCTTGACCTTCTTTAATACCAAGCACCTAGAGGTGACTATCGTCAAGATAGACTGGAGCTGTCCCTGTCCCAACATCACCATGGAGGAAAACCCTCTGCTGGTGATGGGTGTAGTGCAGGATGGCGTGGCCATCATCCAATCAGACAGCTATGTCAGAGCCATAACTGAACGCAAACGTAAGAAGCTACGTGAGGTTCTAGATAAAAAGAACTGTGAGGCACTGTAAAGGTCCCAGGCCTCAGACTTGTTAGCCCACAAGGGTCACCGTTACCTCTAGCGCTGAAGACGAGCAATAAGGAAAGCTGATATTTAATAACTCTTTAAATCAAGACATTGTTTGTTAACGAAGTTATGAGAGATTTGTATCATTACAACACAGGTTGTACTACATTCCAGATGTGTTCCAGTCCATTAGTACCTGTGCTGAAATGCTATTTTTTAAATAATTTTAATATTCTTTCTTCTGACATGTATTCTGTATGTTTGAATTATGAAAACTAAGGTAGTAGCCACACAAGTTGATCAACTTGCAATAATGCCTAGATTATGATGCTAAAGAAATAGACACCTACAGCATATTACCATTATATTGTGTTTTTTCTGTTTTATTGTGTGTTTATTTTGTATTGGGCTCTTCATATTAGTTATTTACATAGGTTTCCTTTTGTTATCTATGATTTCAAGATCCATTGTACAGCACATTTTCTCTTACATATCTCCCTCTCTGCAAAGCAGTTCTGTTAAGTCTCTGCAAACTGAATGATGAAAAAAAAAAAAGGAGTAGGTGGCTCCATTGAGGTAAATATAGCACACAGACAACATACAGTATATGTGAGTCTTATTCATTTTACTCAAGTCTGCAATACAGGATATAATGTGACAGAGATGACAGTATTTCAGTTCTGATTAAACAATTCCATCTAAAGTCAAAGTGTATTAGAATGAGGAAAAGATTCTGGAAAATATGGCACGGAGTCTGAGCTTCAAGTGTAACTTAAGGCGCTTTGACCATCCTGAAAAGGAACAACAGGATGCTTCACACCAAGCTCTCTTTCCTGAACAGAAGACACTTGTTGTTTGCCGGCATGTCCATCTAGCAAAGAAATCGTTTAAATCCATACATTAGTAAACCAATAATTGCATTGTTTAGGCTCTCGTCATTTTACATTTCAAAGATAAAAAATGTGTTGGATGCTTAAAAGAGCCATTTAACTTACTATTTTCTCCAGGAATAAACCATTTCTTTGTGCTGTGGAATTAAGGAAGGAGATATCCCTGAGTCCCCACTCTGGGTTCCTGTAAGATTAAAACATATAGCCTTTCTATATCTTTTACACTGTTGCATTATTTATTATGTGTGTGACAAAAACAAATCAACCTTCACGCTGCTCTCTCTTACACAAAGCAAATAGATGCTACTGTATCTCTGCCCTGATGGGGAAGCGACATCTGTTGAGTAAAATTCATGACTACGGAATGTTTTTCACAAGAAAAGACTTGATTCCTTTCAAATGTCTTTAAAACCAAATTAACTTCCACAAACTTTAAAAAAAAAAAAAAAAACACGGAGCACTGTACCTCTGCCGTAGGCTGTAGTCAAAGTCAACATTACTCTGAGGGATGATCTGACCATTCACTGCATAGGGCTGAGGATAATGACAAAAATGGTTATGTTGTTATATATTGTTACACTGTTATGTTCAGATCTGATAACGTGTCGTGGATGTGGTAGGTGCACGTTTACGACAGCGTGGATTGGTTTTTCCACTCACCCCATATGTCAGTAGAAGACCCTGCGGCTTCAGCACGGCTCCAGTCCCTTTGAATAAACCCTGGAAGAAAATAGCGATGGCTTCAGGTACTAGGATCACATCACCCGCAGTGGGGGGGTTGAGTAGCAAGAGGTACAACTACTCCAGCCCTTTGTGTTGTTGGTAGACTGAGGTAGATTTGGGGGGGGGGGGGCAGACATGGCAGTATTTCCACGTTATGGAAGCGGAACACCAGGAGCAGTCAATAGATCACTATACAAAACTTAAAGCAGACACTGTGAACGTTGAAAGAAGAAATAACTTAATATTTTTCTTAGAGATGGAAAGCTGAATTTCTAATAAAACACACGCTTGCTCATTCCAGTACACTCAAACTTTTCGCTGCTACACCCTGACTTGGTCTGGGATAACCAGTAGCTATGGTGGCTAAAGTTATCTGGTATGGAATGGATTATAGGTTTTGTGACTTTTGACTCTTTATTTGTGCTACCCTTAGATTGTGTTTTAGGTTTTGCCATTCACCCGTAACGGCCGCAGTGGCCCCTGTTCAAGTTACATAAAGTTGCTTTGAGTAATGAAGGAAACCTTAGGAAATATCTTGCTCACGGTTATGTTTGAGTGGGCTCAGGGCTAGATTAACCCACTAGGGGGGGACAGAGCAAATATGAGGGCTGAGGGCCACTTACTAGTAATTAGTTTGTGGTCAGATGATTTATTACACATATGTTTAGAAATATACACCATGTAAGCACAATATAAACCAAAATAATAAAGGCCTTAAAACCGGATTTTATCAAGGGGCCTCTCTGCTACACACAGCCTGCAGATTATGTAATAATGCAGATGCTGCTAAGGCCTTTGACATTTCCGTTTATATTGTGCTTTAATGGTTCATACAGTAATACCAAACAAATGTGTGCTAAATCAACTCGCCACAAACAAGTTGCCACACATTAATCCTGGAGCCTTCAGGGACCCCCGAGGGCCCACAGGGAAGTGACCCGCTTTGCCAGTTGGTAATCCAGTTTGGGGTAGGATCCTTGGGTTAGATAAGACCAAAGACGACACTGTGTGCATATAAGCATCTGTAAAATCGACAGTCCTACCTCTGTGCAAGCAATCGGAGAAATGTGGATCATGTTGATGTTGACTACCAGATCGAGGCTCTCTGGCTGGATCCCCCCCCAGTACTGATAGGGCAGAGAAACATCCAGGTGGATGGCCGGCTTCACATTGTGCAGCTGGTAGTGGGCTCTGTACGCTTCTATACTGAGAATGGGAACAAAAGACGTTATTGTTAATGCGGGCGCCAACAAAACACACGCAGCACAGTAAGCCTGTCCTGCATCAGTGCCATTACATTAGCTACCGTAATACCGGAGTTAAATGGACACCGTCTTTCTTCAAGTTTGCTACGCAGAAATGAATCAATACCGTAAATACCCGAGTTTATATACGGGTACACCAGCAATTTAAATGGTTACTAATGGATACACACAACCGGCGTTTACCTGGCAAGAGACTGGCGGTCATACTCAGACGGCTGCCAGATTATATTCCGCAGGGCCTGGGCGAAGTGTGTGACATGCTGCCCGGTACCGGACGAGATCTCCAGAGCCTGCAGGGATCTCCCGGTGTTCACGCTCTCCCGGAGCACCGACAGGATGGGCTCCTTGTTCCTCTCCGCTGCGGCGGCGTTCAGCATTTTGCCAAACCCCGGATACAACTGTCGAGTTCTACGGTACAGGGTGTGCAGCCACTCCAGCAGACCCGAGTAACGTCAGTCCAGATTGACTAACTCAACACCACCCACGAATGTTTTGTTTTTCCGTCGGAAAATGGTTCACTTCCGCATTGCCCCACGTGACTGACCTGACACCCAATAAGAACACCGGGCGAGCGCAAGTCCTCGTGCACCGTTATGAAAGAATGACAACCCAAATCCACATTTTCACATAGTGTTTCTTTATTTAAGGGGAAATAGGATTCAGGCACACATCCTATTTTACAATATTTACACAGTTTGTCACGTATGAACGTCACGTCTCCAGACAGACACAGCAATCAACATATAATAATTTAAATGTTCCGTCTTGAGTAACGGGACATAAATGGAAACACGAGAAATGAACAAAACGTCTTCACGAACACAAATATGCAAATAACAGGATTGTCAGTGTGGTAAAGTACAGGTAAAGGCTTGAGTCACAACACCAATCAAAATTTTAATGGACAAAAGAGGATATCTATCCATGTCTGTCAATTATATTAAACAGAATTTGTGCAACGAGAGAACCTGAATGGAGAGAGATAACATGAGTCTCTGAAGCTATTACTCAGGTAAATTAACATGCCGTAAAAGCTGGTAATGTTATTAAAGCAGTGTGAAAAAAACCCATCTAAACATCTTTTTATTTACACAGTCTACGGTTACTGTATCCTCAGGTGGCCAGTGGAATCAAATGCAAACATATTAAATTAGAGTGACTTAAATTGTGTGCTTCGGTTGATGTGGTGAAAAGTTGCCTCGCAGCTACCTCCTTTGTTTGAATGACACAATATTCAGTGATGTGATGTGATGGGACAGCTGCTTTCATGCTATTGTGAGTGTCTTGTCCTTCTCTTCCGGCTCATTCTCCATCTTGAGCAGGGTTTGTGGTGTGTTAGGAGGAGACCCCTGGCTCTCAAGCGGACAGTTTTGCACCGCGGATGCATTCAGACACAGGAAGGTCTGGTTGGTGCCAAAGGCATCCAGGCTAGTCGTGGTCGTGACTACGGAATCACTGAAGATCGTGTTTGAGAAGACAGAGTTGAACGTGAAGGAGGAGCCAAAAAGTGACTCCTGCACAGGGGATTTGGGGTGATCTGTGGGATCTACAACTGCTGGGTCTCTGGGAGGTTTGACAGGAGGAATGGGCTCAGGCTCACCATTATTTGTGTCTGGTTCTGATTGTTGCTGATTCGCCGTTTCCTCCCGATTATTGCTCTCTTCTGAAACCCGGACAGCTTGTGGGTCAATCTTGACTGTCACTCTGGAGTCGACGTTTACACTGGAGCGTCGAGACGATCCCTCTGCTGTGGAAATGACACTGCTGGCTCGGGGGAGACCTTTGGGCGACCTGGACCCTTTTATTCTCCCCTGTTTCCCCAGAGGGGTGGAGAAGCAGTTGAGGCAGCCAGACATTGAGGATGACTTCCCCTGAACATACAGCACTGTGATGGGTGAACAGGCTGAGACTCGAGCTTCAGCTTTGCTACAGCCTGATTTACAGTTCATCCCATTGAGCCCTGGGTTCATTTTGACTGTGGCCCCTGAATCTGACGAGCGACGAGTCACTTTCCCTCTTGACCCCTTTCGGATGCTCTTTGTACCCCTTGTGAGCCAGAAGTCCTGAAAGAGGACTTCTTTCCGTTTTGGAATAGACTGCATATCTGAATTCTGACTGTTGGTGATGGGCATTGTAGCGGCTTTCTCCTTGTGCTGCTGCTCCTGTGTGTGTTGGGGGGTGGAGGTATCACTGGGTGGCTGGTAGGAGGAGCGGCGTGATGGGGGCTGCTGGACAGGGCTGCTGCCATTTGACCATGGCTCATTTTCTAGGCTCAGGTTGAACTCACCGCTGCTCTCACTTTGGGCGCGACTCTGGACGCCGTTCAGCCCTGGACAGAGATTATGATATTTGATTATGAAGAGCTACAATACAATATGTATATACATATACTGTATATATATGTTCACATCTATCATGACGTCTGTCAGCTCTATCAACACAATATCCTTAATGGCCAACAGGGGGCAGCAGAGTCGAGTCTTTCTGTAACAGTTGCTGGCCTCTTTGGTCAGCACAGGGATTAATATGAAACAAGGTCATGATTGCAATTTGATGGATTTACTCTAATGCCCGAGCTAGTAATACATATGTATGCTTGTTGGATCCTCTAAACGAGTGTCCACAGGGCTTTACCGTGATTCTGCAGCTCGTCGTTGTCCTCAAATCCAGATGGCACAGAGCTATCATTTGAATCCTTGTCTGTGGGTAAAATATAAATAAGAGAAATCAGTGAATGATTGAACACTTCTGCGTTTAAAATGAGAGAAGCACACGGGGATGCTGTCTTTGCTCTCCTCTCCTCTGCACTTTATTCTAGCGTCTAACTTACGAAGAGGACATCAAAGCAAAACAGTGGCTGGTGAATGCCTCTACCTGTCACCCAAAGCTCAGACACATCTGGGACAGAGTCGGTGGTGTCAGTGGTTGTGGTGGTGACGTGGCCAGATGGTAGAGTGGTGGGATGGTTAAGGTGGAGGATGGACAAGATGTTTGTGGTAAGGGATGAGGTCAATGCGTTCTTCCTGTGCTCCTCCACATCACCCTCTGGCCCTTCCAGCCGCTCTGAACTGTCTGCCCACCGCTCCTCCTCGAACAGGGCCGAGGGGTACGCCAAGCTGCTCAGGGCTGCATTGTTGGGCCATGGGAGTGGAAGAAGTGGGAGGTGGATGAGGGAGGGGGATAGACAGGTGAACCAGTCATGGAGATTAGGAGGTATTTTTGCTCTCTGATGTGTAAAAACATGGTGACAGGGATGGTTTGCTTTCTCCATAGACCATACAGTTGTCTAGAATACTGTTAACCTTTCCCTACAATGCAGTTGGCTCCTGAAAGAACACAGCTCTTGCAGCACCTCTCTCCTCCTGCAATGCAGCATTTCTTTGACCTCTGTTGTTCCAATAAAATCCCCCAGATTGTCTTCAAATATAGCCACTCTATAGCCACTAGGAAATGTCTGCTGCAGACGCTTAAAGTTGTTATGTTTCAGGTTAGTCGGCACGGATGGACACATCACTAACATGACTGCTGATTTGACACCTGCTGGGAAGCATCCTCACTGACAATGAAGAATCCTACTCAAACTAGGAGTTACTTTGGTGTTATGGGGTGTTATAGTAGACGGTGAAAACAGAAGCATAGCTACACTTATTTTATCAAGTTGAAATAAAAGGCTACAGGGACGATGAGGGCAGACACAGGACCACAGTGTTTCTTACACATGGAACGACGGAAGAGGGACTTGACTTTGTCTCTGTCCTTCAGCCTGTTCCTCATTCGGGGAAACATTTTCAGAGTGGCTGTTTAACAGCAAGTGTAGCCACATGGGAGGCAGACAAAGGGATGGATGCGAGCAGAGAGAGGGGTGTAAGAGAGGAGAGAGGTAGGAAGAGAAGGAAAAGACAAGGGTAAGAAGAAATACATTAACAAACAAGAAAGACACAGGGAAGACATACTGAGGACTGTTGAGGAAAGTTCACACACATCATGCATCAGGACAAATGACCCGCAGTACATGACACACGTGCTTGCATTTAAACACATTGCAGTACCTGCGTTATTTATTTATTGGGCAGACTATCTGGATCTTCTTCACTACAGATATGCTAACTTCTTTGAATTACTAACAATCATAATACACACAGAATCATTCTTTACGTGTAAGGTTTTGTATAAAAGGTAAGTTAAAGCCAGTCAGATTCTTCCCCAGAATCTTCAGCTTTTGTTAACTTAAATTCAATTAATAAAATGGAGTGTGAGAGTCTGTTCAGGTCACACTATGTGAAGGGTGTATATGATGGATATGACCAAAGTTCACTTTTAAAAAAACCTTTTGAGTTTTTGCGTCGCCTTGAAAAATGCTGAGGTGGAAAGATGTCTGTCCAACAAATGCAGCTTCATGTATGGACGAAACTGCTGTGGCTATCGGTTTCAGCATATCTCTGTCCTCTGGCTGTGGGCTAGACCTTACATGAGCACACTCCTGAATGATCTTTGTGCCCTGCGTCCGATGATCTTACTTCCTGGACTATGGCTGAAGTAGTGAAGGGGGTACTTTGATGAGCCCGGTTCCGCCATGTCAATGGGAGATGATGTGGTGAATTGAAGATGTCCACACTCACTGTTGTTATGCTGGGGTGAGATGGCATCACCTGCCGAGGTGAAGGCTGAACCTCCAGAGCCATCGGAGCTGGTGAAGGAGCTGTCAGTAACGCCTGAGTGTGTGGGTGTGGGTGGGCAGTCGGGCCCATTCTCACGGCTACTGGATTTAATCATCTTCTTCAGTTTCAGAGTGATCCAGTTTCCACGTCTGTGGAAGGGCAGACACACAAGACTAAAGACAAACTTAGCACAAAACGACAACCCAGCACAAAACGACAGACAAAATTAGCAACTAGCAGGTGAACATATTGGAGCATTTAGCAGCTAAAGATTTACTCCCCTCTGGAAGTTGATGGAGACCAAAACGAGCTAAAAAACATGAACTGAAATGACATAACTTGAGAGTAAACATTGTCAATTAGCCATGTGCCACACAGTGGTGAATGAAACCGAGATTTAGTAAAAAAACTGTGAAAAAAACCCCAAACTGTTATCACTTTTACAGGCAACTTACCTGCGAGGAGGCGATGGCTCATAAAACTTGTACTGGTCCATTATCTTTTCCTCCAGCTTCTCTTTCTGCCTCCTCAAATCATTAAGCTTGTCGCTGAGCAGAGACAGAAAATAGATAAGATAGTCCCACCTGCTGTAGATTACCGTGGTCTTTTATGTCCTAAATAGGGTACAATTTGTGCTGTTTGCAAGTATCAAAGCATTAGCCTCAGTGCGTTAGCTCATTAACAAATGAGTGTCGCATGCAGAAAATCCACACATTTGACCCTATTTAATGCTACATTATCTTGTCATGGTGTTTGTTTGCTTACATATACTGTCGCTCTTCAATGTGAAACAGATCCTTGCTTTCCATAGTCTGCGCCAACAAGGTCCGGTTCTGCAGCATCAGGGTCTCGATCTGGTTGAGCAGGTGACGATTCTCTTCCTCCAGGTTGCCCTTCAACTGGCTCAGCAACTTAACATCACATAAACAAGCAGGCATATGTGCAATACAATGCTACTGTACACAGAACGTCAGCTTATTGAGCCTATGTAGCCCTGAATCTGTGCTGAAGTTAAGGGGCAATTACAAGGTGAAGTTATTAACATCTTTGAGAAATTTCAGTCTGGTTTTAGAGCCTATACATAGCACAGAAACGGCACTCCTTAAAGTAACGAATGATCTCCTTTAGCAGCAGATGGGGGAGAAGGCACAATTTAAATACTTTTAGACCTGAGCGCTGCTTTTGACACAGTAGATTATGCCATTTTAATTGATCATCTGGAAAGCTCTGTTGGCATCAAAGGCACAGCACTCCTTTGGTTTTATTCTTTTTTTCTAGAAAGAACCTCCGTGGTCACCATAGCTAATCGTCTACAACTCATATTACCTGTGGTGTACTGCAAGGTTAAATTTTAGGTCCAATTTGATTCTCTATCTACATGCTTCCACTTGGTCAAATCATCCAACATCATAACGTCTCTTTTCATTGCTGCTAAGCAGACGACACACAGATATACCGAACCCCTGAGACCCGGTGACCCAAACGGCCGAGCTGCTGTCTTGGACTGTCTCAATGATGTCAACTGTTGGATGGGACAAAATTTTCTTCAGATAAATAACTCAAAGTCAGAAATGATATTGATCAATCCTCCAAATCCTGTCAAGACTGACTGATTGAGAGAATCGTTGGTCCATTATTGGCTAATGTGAAAACTGCTACCAGACATTTTGGAGTTCTATTTGATTCAGATCTGGGTTTTGCACCACAGATAAAAACAGTTGTCACGTCCTGCTTTCAACAAATAAGAACCATCTCCAGAATAAAACCAATGCTTTCAGTCAGAGCTGGAAAAATTCATGCACTCGTTTTCTCGAGACTCGACTATTGTAACTTCCTTCTTTCTAGCATCAACCAAAAGTTACTCTCCCGCCTGACGAGATAAGGCTCGCAGAATCAGTGACCTCTTTTAAATCACTTCTTAAAACACATTTATATAGACTTGCTTTCACGTGACGTCGTCTTTATATTGGCTTTTATGAGTTTCAATTATTTTTATTTGCATTATTAATATTTTATCTTTATCTTGCTTTTGTTTGCTTTATTTTACTTATCTTTTACTGTTTTCTGTTTTATTGTTTTCTGTGTATCCTGTTTTGCTTTATCTGTCAAAGCACTTTGTAAACTCCTGTTTTTAAAGGTGCTATATAAATAAAGTTATTACTATTATTATATTATTATTAGTAGGCACTACCACACCAGCTCAACCTGCTGCATGTCAGTACCTCACACTGGCTGGTAAGCTTTGTGGAGGTGATGTCCAGCTGCTGAAACTCCTTCTTGAGCTTGGAGAAGTCGGCCTCCAGCCAGGTATGCTCCAGCTTGGCCTCATTCAGATGGCTCTTGAGCTGCTTGTGATCCGCTGTCAGCAACTCGTTGTCATTAAGAAGCTGACGGTACGTCTGGTTCAGCCTTAAAAAAAAAAAGATTTAATGGTGATGTTTATCCCCTTGTATAAGCCCACATCCATGCATTGGTCTAGGCATGTGTTAGTATGTATATTCTCCAGTGGGTGCATGCTTGCGCCTCCTCACCAGTCCTTCTCGTCACGGAGTCTGCAACATTCAGCAGCAGTGGTCCTGTGCTGTTCTTTCTCCAGAGTCATCCTCATCTGCTCCTCCTTCAGGGCTTTCTCCAGGTCTTCTAGCTTGGTCCGCTGCTGCAACAAGCTATTGTACCTAAAGATAACGCCAAATGCACACACAAACACATGCATGAAAGCACATGCATGGCATGACAATTCATCGATAGTGCCTCGGTTGTGGACGGCCTCTCCTTTCCCCCACCTGTCCTGCAGTGTGCGATGCTCCAGCTCCAGCGTGCGATGGGCGTTTTTCAAACAGCCATGCTTGCCCATCAGGGCCTCATAGTCCATGGCCTGCCGTTCATGCAGAGCTGCCAGCCGCTCGTGATCTCGTAATAGCTGCTCGTGAGCGCCGCGCAGCTCTTCACGTTCCCGTATGACGCTTTGACGCTCGCTGTCTGTCCCCGACTGCTGCTGCTGCAGCTGAGCATTCTGGGCCATGAGGGAAGCACTCTGTGAGTTCAGAGTGGATTTCTCAACCTGGAGAAGGAAGGGATAACAGCTGATTAGTTAATGTAGCGTAATACGTTCAGTGTGTGCTATCTGCATGCATATTGATGCAGGGGCTTTACAGAGAATCTTATAGGACTCTGTCAGCAAGATACAGTACTCATGTACAGTATGCGTGTACAGGGGCTGCTACGTTAAGTGTGTGTTGTAGTGGCACCTGCAGGTTAGCGTTGTGTGTCTGCAGGGCTGTGTTGTTCTCCTGTAGTGAGGCAGCCTGCCTCTGCAGGGCGAGGATCTGAGCCTGCTGGCTGTCAGACTGACTCTCCAACTGCTTCAGCTGGGCCTGCATAGCCTGGCGCTCGGCCTCCAGTGTCGCATTCTGGAGAGCAGAGGACAGGAGAAGAGAAAAGGACAAGGGAAGGGAAGAGAGGAGAAGAGTAAGATGTTGATAATACCTTATCAAACTGTTCAATACGTTGGCTGTAAAATCTGAACCACTTGCATTCCTCTCCACTTCAATGAGACGGTCTTTGAGCTTCAGCAGTTCCTTGGTGGCCTCCTGGCTTTCACGCAGCCATTCGCTCATTGCCCTGCCAGTCTCTCTGGGAGGGGTGGAGCAAGCTTCCTCCTGCCTCTGTTGCAAAGCCTCATAGCTCAGCTTCACCTGTGGGGTGAAATTTGTCAAACACTTGGATCTGCAACAAAGTACAATGTATTCTATTCTCAAATATGACACTAGGCAAATTTTATGACATGATTTACATTCCTGAGCTCCTGGCGCAGCTGCTGGTTCAGGGTGGAGGATTCCCGCAGGCGAGCCTCCAAAGCTGCCATCTTGTTGTCTTTAATCTGCAGAGACCTTTTCAGAGACGACTCCAACTCTGACTCCAGCATCTTGAACCTGCTGCATAGAAGAAAGAAGGAATTTTGTACCAACTGTGGCATCATAACACTCCTCATTTCTTGTCACATTTCCTTCCAAGATTAACAGGATGGAAACTCCAAGCAGCATGTAAGCACCTATTGTCTGGTTCCTCTTGTTGAGCTTGCTGCATACTCTCCTGGTTCAGGACCTTCACTTCCAACTCATGGGCCAGCCTCTCCAGTTCATTGTCTCTCTGCTGGCTCTTCAGCTTCTCGCTCACCAGTTCCTAAAGATGGACAGTATTCCTGCATTACACTAAATAGTTTCTCTTAAAGAGACATTTAATGTCATCAGAACATATTGGGTGTGCCTGAAGTGTGGTAGCACAGGCACACTATTGTTATTCCCATACTTATTTTACTATTCTTCCGTGTTGACTTTTTGTCCCACTTCTCGTCCCGCACCATTGCCACTACATACGCAACAAACAAGCTGGATGCCAACCGCCACAACAGCACAAGTGTCTCAGAATTATGACTTTAATCTCAAAATTATGACTTTGATCTCAGAATTCTAAAAAGAAATTCAGAATTCAGAAAAAAGTCAAACTCTAAAAGAAATTTCACACGTGGCCCCTAATCCTCTTCCATAATGACTTAATGCCTTACCTGAGTCTGTTTTTACATGCATATTCTCTTTATATATTCCTATGTATTAGGCAGTAATGTACCAAAAGCTTAATGCCAACCACACTAGAAGAAGAAATGTGTCTACAGTGGAGAGGAGGCTGGCCACTTCAGGCACACCTTGAAATTTCTGTGGAATTTTCTAGTTAATACTATTTAGGAAAACGTTTTGTTCTGGTGGTTTTAACCAACATGGCAGTCAGGAGATAATGACCACATTTTAAACTGTGCCTTTAAGGTTAGGAATCTTCAGGTCTAGTTAAAACAACTAATTTGTCATAGAACCAGCAGACCATTGCACATTGACATTTTATGTCATATTAGGACATAAAATGATATTAATAAAAGAATGCTTACCAAACACGTGGCTAAGTTACCATCACTGACTAAGTAATGCAACCCCCCCCTCCAAAACATTCATTCAACAAACATCTGTCAGTTTTCAACATGCACACTGCTGCATTATCAGGGAAACGTCAGGGCAGATTATTTATTCAGTCAGCGTAAACTTGACAGCACAGACTTCCTCCTCTCACCTCTCGGAGGGTGGCCAGGGTCCTCTGGTCGATAGCAGCTTGCTTGGTCAGTTCTCTGTTGTCTCCGTCCAGGCCTTTGACCCTCTCAGCAGTCTCCCTTAACCCTTCCACCTCCTTCACTAGAAAGCGCATTTCCCTTTCCAAGCTGGCCATACAGACATTGCTGCTGTCTAAATTGGCTTCCTGGATTTCAGCCTGAAACAGGGTAGAACAGTAGCCATTTTATTTAGGGCAATGTTAAGTCTTCCAAACATTATCCTACTTTAGGATAGCAACTGACACCTTATCTATAGAAAACAAGCCTGGCTACCTGCTGGTGGAGCCGTCGATTCTCTTTCTCTAGCTGCCTCTTTTCCCTCTCCAGGACTGTGGTTTCTTTCTCCAGGATTTGCTTCTCTGTTTCCATTTGCTCCAGGCGTCGTGCAGAGATCCGAAGTTCCTCTAAAGTGGCCTGCAGGTTCTGGTTCTCTGCCTCCAGCTCCTGAACCTCTGCCTCCAGTCGCTGAACTTTCCGGTCTGAAGACATGGAGTGGGGTAGAAGAAATAAACTCTAAAACTTGACATTGTATGCTTGCATCACTGAATCATTAATATTGATTGGATCAACAGAACCTACCAGTGTTATCGAGGGACGTCTGTAGATGCTGGTTAAGTGTGTCCAGGGCCCTGCACTTGGCCTCCAGCCGCTGTGTGTGCTTGCTGGCATAGGAGGAGCGTGTTGGCAGACCTGTGAAGATGCTGTCACGGCAGGGACCACTGCTCTTCGAGCCAGGGGCGTGATCACGTGAGCCAACAAAACAGTGGAGCCTGTTGTGATTGTTTTCTAAGACCTCCAGATCAGACATAAGTTCCTTGAAGTGATCTCCACCATCTCCGTCTTCGAGCTGTCCTTTCTCCTGAATAAGAAGGTCTGGATTATCTGTGAGGAGGATCTCACTCTGGACTCCCTCCAGCTCTCCTGCGTGGAGTGGCTGATGGCAGTTTGAATCTCCATTTAGCATCTGCTGCGTTACTGTTCTGAGCGGGAACACATTAGTGCAGTTTTCTATATTGGAGCGGGGGATTTGCAACCCTGTGGGTTCATCTGTTGATGAGCTACAGTTGTTGGTGCTACAGACCACCTGACAGACATGATCACACTCAAGGTGTTGGCTATGTTCGGGCTGTATGCTGGTGTTCATGGAGGCAGCTCTGAGTTCCTCTATGGTCCTTAAGAGACTTTGGTTCTCCTTCTCCAGCTTCAGCATGCGACTGCGGGTCCTCTCACTCACCTCCTCGCTCAGAGTCTGCTGGCCTTTACACAAACACATGATGGCAATTAGCTGAAGGAGATGAAGACTTGGGACAGACAGAATGAAAGAGTTGTTGTAAACATTTAAAGGCAGCGTTAGGCTTTAGATGTGCTGGTGGCCTTTATTATGTCTGTCCCCAGTTTGAATGTTTGTTGAGTCTATAGCACAGTTGGCCTATTATATGTCTGTAGGATCAGTAGCAGCTTCATTTAAACTTTTTAAACTTTGTCATACAAATTCTTATCAATGACTTTCATTTGATAAACAGTTGTCAAACTTAAAAAAATAAAAAGATTACTGACATCATAAATCTGTAAATCACAATTTACAATGTTTGGTGAAACTTCTACTGATCCATAGACATCCAGCATGTTTCAACCTTCATTCAAACTGCATGCATAGACACAGAAAATAGACAAGGAAAGTAGATAAAAAGTGCTAATAGATGAAAGCACTCATGTAACCATGAACAAACACACTTAATTTACGTATTTATTTCCTTACTTACCCTACCATTCCAACCAATCCCATCCGTTAATTCTCCCATCACTTCACCCTAGTCTCTCACCAGCTCTTACCTTGAGAGCTCTCAGTTGTCTTGGAGAGCTGCTCCAACTCCCAGCCCAGGTGCTGGGACTCCTCCATGCTCCTCCTCTGAGCCAAACACAGAGCCAGGTTCTCCTCCTGCAGCTCCTCGACGCGCCTCCGATCTGCCTCCCTCTCCTGCAGAGACCCAAAGCGTCAGCAGAGGCATGAGAACAGATCTTAAATTATATCCTAAATATTAAATCTGAAAGAGGACTGAAGCATCTAATGTTGAGTCCTAGATGTTTATGAATTATATTGCCACTGATCTCTGTTGTCCATACTAGAAGATGCTTAATACAAGGCAACACAAAGATACCAAAGGAGACACCTCCTCGTGTGCTGATGTCTGACCTGTTCCATGTCGTGGACCTGGGCCTTCAGCAGCAGACTGTGCTTCTCCAGCTGGTGGATTGTATCTGAGCGTGCCCTCCAGCCTTCCAGCTGATCCTCCAACACCTCTTTGGTCTCCTGTAGCACCCGGTTATCCTCCTTTAGCTCCTGAAAAACACACACACACACAGAAAAAAACTCCTCTCAGATTTATATATTTTATCTTCCACACACTAAAAGTTGTTGCTCTTTATCTCCAGTTTTCACAAACTCTACATTTAATACGCACCTTACATTTTATCATCTGATGAATAATTTAAAAATGCATCAATATGTGATTGTTGCATCAGTGTATTTAGTGATTTGCTACGATCCAAGCATATATAATCAAAATTCACTGGACTGCATCAACCTCCACTTTGGCCTTGTAGAACTCCATCTTGTGCAGTTGCTCCCTGTAGCGTCCCACTTCACTCTCCAGCTTGTCCGCCTTTATGGCTCTCTCTCTCAGGGCGTCCAGCTCGTCACGGTAGGTGCGGGCTGCGCGGGCATCTACGAGCAGCTGGGAGTTCTGGTGAAGGTGCAGACAGAGGCATGATTTGTAGCAAAAGCTTCAAAAGAAATGTAGCGCTGCGCCATTCTTTCTCAACCGGTCCCAGAAGTCGCCTGTCAGTTTCATGTCAGGTTGATACATTATTTGTATTTAAAGCTGCATTAATCTATGTTTTTATATTAACAATAGATCAATTGAGTACCTGTGTTGTGAAAGGGGTCGTTCCCCTTTAGCTTTTTTTAAGCTTTTACTGTCTATAGTGATAAACCCACAGTTTCACATCGGCCAAGCACCAAAGGGCACACAGACATATTTAGCGACTAGCTGTTGGAGCACTGAGCAGCTAAAGAGCCCGATGTTTCCCTCAAGAGTTGGAGGAGACTAAATCAGAGCTAAAACATCAGTGGACATTAGATTTATGTTCATCGGGTGACCAGAAACATGACTCCAAATTAATGCTAATGTTGCTCAGTGTCTGCTGTATGTGTAAATAGGCATCTGTTTGGTAGAGTGTTGGACATATTACTATATAGAACTTTAAAAGGTTAGAATATGTTAATGTTGTATTGGCTCGTTCCGCTGTCCCAAAAAAACAATTAATGCTGCTTTCATTTCCACTGTGGTTGCTGGGAACATATGAACCGAGCTAACTTGTGCTGCCAACCTAAGCCACAAGGCTTAAACGGAGAATACATTTGAGATTTCCCGTGCAGACAATCCATATAAGCTTTAGTTGTATCTCTGAGTGCAGAGGTTTAAATTTGCTAAGTGTGGTGTTCAATAATCTGTATAATCTGCAGAGCGGTCAGGAGGTTACTGTGTGTCACCATCAGGAAGGAAGGAGCTGCAGTTTATGCTTCTATTCGTCAAACCTCCTGCTGGATCCTCTTCAGCTCTGCCTCCATGTTCTCCAGCTCATGTCTGCAGTCCAGCATCTGTTCACTCTTCTCCTCTCTGGTGGGGTCAGGTGCGCAGTGCAGCAAGACAAGCAGGCGAGTTAGGTTAGTGTGCACTACTTACTACTTTTCTGCAATATTTTTCAATATATTTAAACACCGCAAGTGATACATGATAACACGAGGGAGCACATATACACACATGCATTCCCACTGTCAATCACTATCACATTGTATGTTTCAAATGTTGAGTGGCAAATTCAAAACGCTTCCCCACAGAAACAGACGCAACCAAGAAGAGCTGCTGCAGGTTCGATGTATATATGCACATGAAAGAATGCTATTCAGTGCAAAGTAAAGCTAGTGCTGATGCTTTAAGTGATATTGTGTTTGCTCAGAGGCAGAAGTATGTGAATCTGAGCGTCCCAACAAGAGAGGACAATATGGGGGAGAAGATGGGATGGAGAGTAAAGATGGAACTGAGATTGTGATCGGCTCAGGGTTTGTGTGTGTGTGTGTGTATGTGTGTGTGTGCATGCAGTATCTGCTGAAATTCAGAGGCAATGTGGGTCAGTGGTAGTGCACAGCCATGGAACCTGCCAAGCAGGCAGTAATGTGGGCCAAGCTCCCCGGGGCAACTCTTATCCTGTAGTATATCGCTGCCTCTCATTCACTCTCTATTGGCAGCTCCCCCGAGGACAGGCTAACTATTTTCCAGCATCCGTCCTGAAGAGAAACTCACACTATACTAAGAGACAATATTAAACCCAATAATCCCTTTCTGTGGGCAATGGACAACTTTTACCAGTATACCTCAGTTTTTGATATCATGCCATTTGTGTTTTATTCAGACCCCCGAACAGAAGATGTCATGCTCCCTGCGTTTATGAGTGTGAAACTGTAAAAAAAAGTGAAATGTTTCTGTTCTCCTGATTGTGTAAACTATATGTTAACATTTTATCCCCAAGGACATTTTTATCCAATTTCCTCTCACACTTTCTTGTTTACCTGCATTGTCTTTTTCTCTTTTTTTTTTATCTCTCTCTGTCCACTCGGTACTCACATTTCTTGTCTAAGTCGTCTGATCTTGGCCTTCGAGTCAGCCAGTTCCACCGCCAGGTGTTGCTGAGTCCCCGCCTGGTGCTGCTGCATGCTGGGAGGGTAGCTGGCGGACTGTGGGCTGGAGGGGCTACTGAGCAAGCTAACCACGCCTTCCTTTTCCTGCATTAGCTCTGCTATAGTCTGCAAAAAAGACAGGTTACAGATTACCTTTACCATATGACTAAATGCTCAATTTACCTCTTAAAGTCTGTGCACTTAGAGTAGAACTGTAAAAACACAGTGATTCACGGTCTACAGAGAATGTCATGTCTTATTATGCAGTTTATGTACTTTATAGCAAAAATACAACATCATGTCCAACATATGTTTGGATTCATACACAGGTTCAGATAGGCTCCCAAATTCATAGCAAACATGCAGTTAACATGTGCCCCTTGACCAATCAGAATAAATGATAAAAGAAAATATACCTCTAGATGGGCGTCCCTCTGGTCCAGCAGATGTCGGAGGTGTGTGGCCATGTTCCTTGCAATGGCCTGCAGCTCATGCAGGTGCACCTCACTGGACTCCAACCACTGCAGATCCACCATGTTCTCCTGACTGTGGGTCAGCTGGTAAACATGGGGAGGGACAACCAGAGTAGCAGGAAAAAGAACAATATAATGTGAAAGAATACAAAGTGGCACAAGGATCCTCAGGATGCAGCTACAAAATGACATAGACAGATACTTCTTTCAGTTCCCAGTAAATCCGTACTAATGAATTACTTGAACAAGTTTCTTGCTGATATCAGAATATGTATAAATGTAGAGGCAGACATGAAAGTCATCTATAGTTCTTCATTTTCCAGGAATTTCATATAAACTGTATCTCACAATATTTTTAGCTAACAAGAATAACATGTAATTTGACCTCCTTTGCTGGCTGTGAAACCTACTTTATCTACAGTGTTCTTTATTTGTGCCAGACACAAGCACGACTACATGCAAACCTATTCACTGTGCAAACAATGCAGAGGCGTTTTGAAGCTCATGTCATATGAAGCCAGATACCTCCTGAATATGTGCAGCTATGGCAGCTTTCGTGTCAAAGTCGAGGGTCTGGATCCTCTCAATGTACTCCTCTTTTTTCTCGCACTGAAAATGAAAATGTAAACCAATTTAGCTCACGTGGTCCGTTGCTGCACACAAATAGTCAGATAGTCAACGTTTACCTGGACTGCACATCCTAACAGCAGCAGCAGCAGCTTCTTCATTTCCTCCAGACTTTGTTCTAAGGGGAGTTTAAAAAGAAAAAAAGTTCATTATTTGAAATAAAACGTATCAGATTATCAGAAGTACTGCTGGCATGGATTTAAGTTGAAATGAGGGCTGGCTAGTGAATTTGGGTCACACCCCGCCAAAGCCTTACCATCACAAGTCAGTGTGGTTATCAGACTGATAGAGTGCAATTGAATTAAAACTGTATCAGAGAGAGCAAAAGCAGCCTGTCTGTGAGGAAATTTTAAGAAACTGTTATGACTTGTATTGTGTTGTTGCATTTTCTAAATGCAATTAGTAAATTCCCTTCAGTTTCATAATTCAAATTATGGTTGTATAATTGTGTTAATTAAACTCTTAATTTCCTTTGATCCTTTAATTCGACCAGTTTAACAATCAGCCAACTACAACCTAGTCTATATTACACGTGTCTTAATCTTAGGTAAATTATGGGAAATCAATACAGTTTGTATTGAGTATCAAGAAACAGACTAATCAGGCTTCTAACCATGTTCTGACTTAGCAGCTCCAATAGAGAGGAGCGATGAGGAATACGCTGGGTTTCCTTTAAAAGAGCATACCGGTGTAAGGAGTCCTGCCAAGCAGCAACACGTTTGGCAAAGGAATAGTGATTAGTTGTCTCAGATTGTCCTGCAAAAAAAAAAAAAAGAGATACAGAGAGTAGAGGGAGATGGGTTGGGAAAAAGGAAGATAAGCACATTTTAGGCCAAAATGGAACAAAGGACAGAATACAGCACTTCTTGAGGTCTAGCCAAAGTGCTTGAATGGACAGGGGCGTATGTATGGACAGCACATAGCAGCTGCTGAAGCGTACGTATAGAAACACAGCCAAGTCTCTGAATGGGTAGATGACAGAGCCAGTTTCCCTGGTGCAGTAGTGAAATCCACCAAAACTGTTTGGTACAGCATTATATGAGGCTATAAGTGGATTGCGTTCATGCGTCTGTGTACATACAGTATGTGTGCTGGTGTGTGTGCAGTGTAATAGTGATTGTTAATAGCTCCTAATGAGGATCGGTGACCCTGTTCAGGAAGCTATTACTAATTCCCCTATGCAGGGAAAGCTACAGTTGACTGGAGTCATTTAGTCTTTGATGTTATACAGTCCAACTTCCACCAACAGTCACATTTTCCAGTGATTGCCACCGTGACCCTTTAAGCAAAGTTCAACTGACTGACCACAAACCTTCCATCCGCCTCTCCTTTCCTGGCTTATGCAGAGTGGAACTGAGAGCAAGTCTCTAGCTTTTAGAGGTATTAGAACACTGATCAGAAAACTTGTTTTGAGGCTCAACGGGAAGAGGATGAAAATTGAAATATGTTAGGGATACACGCCTTGTAGTAGACAAAACAACTTACTGTACATCAATTTGTTGGACTTGATACCAGTTGTATTATGCCTGAAACATTGTTTCTCTCTTAAATGTCACTTTCAAAGAAAATAAGTGTCGTTGTTGCATTTTAGAGTCGATACAATAGGTTTTGACAAGCTGCCAGAAGACTCAGTGTTGCAAGATTTTCAGCCATGCTGGCTCTAGAATTGCAATGTCGATGGGTCAGTCCACCACTTTGGTCCACACTGAAATATCTTGAAAGCTGTTGCATGGACTGCTCTAGCATACTCATACATACGCATGCTGGCTTTGGAGATCCCCTGACTTTTCATCTAATGCCACCATGAAGTTGACTTTTTCTTGTCAACAATAGGAAGGATTGCCATGAAATTTGGTACAGACATTCACGGTTCCCAGATGATGCATCCTACTGACTGTGGTGGTCCCTGACATTTACTCTTGTGCCATGACAAGGTTGACATTTGGGGTTGACTATTGGAGGGATGACCATGAAATCTTATGCAGAAATTCATGTTCCCCAGAGGATGAATCCTGGTGATACGAGCAAAGGCATAAATAAAAATCTGCAGGCTGTCTTAAATACGATGTTTTTTAAGCAAGAAGCAGAAATGACCGAATTCTGATTTTTTTCCTTCCTGTTAGGTCCGTGATGGAGAACTGCGTGCGGTGAGTGAGATCAGAGTGACTGAGAATTAACCAAATGTTATGCTCACCACGAGAAACAACAGTAGAAACAATGATTGGTAACAAAAAATTACATAAACCCATCATTTCGCAGTGCTAATCTGAAGAACTTTATTGCCCCATCCTGAGTGAAATTACTTTTCCTGTGATCTTAACAGACCTTAAGAGAAGAAAGCTTAACTCGAACTGCACTTAATTACTCTGACACAGATAGAAAATCCAAGATTCAGCATCACTGGTGTCTGCCCAGGAGTCTCATGTCACTCTAAAGCTCAGTCTGTCTGTCCTCTGGCTGCAGCTTTACTGAGGCTCTCTGCTGTGCTCTAACCTTGCTTCCGTGCTGATTACACAGACGTGTACATGGCTGATATTTAGGCCGTGCATCTTAAGAAGAACTAGTTGATCTGCTGGGACACAAGTGCTACCAAATATCTTATTTGCGCATGTGTGAGCCAGTGTGTGTGTGTGTGTGATGGATGATGCAAAACTGAGGTAGAATTTTACAAGTCCACATCAAAAATTCAGATATCATTAATGCGATGTAGAGAGAGATGGAAAGCTGAGCAGCCTGAATCTTACATTATATAACATATGGCTGAGAAACAAGGGCAGGGAACATCCAAAACTCACCAGATAATACGTCTTGACTTGCTGGACAAGGAAGTTCAGGTTCTGGATCCTCTGACTTGGAACCCTGCTCACTTTGGTTGCACCATGAGGTGCAGCCGAGGGGTTTCTGAAGATGGGACACAGCGGCATAAAGGCATTTTACTTGACATTTCTGCTATTCACAAACACACAAATGGTTGTTGGAGTGAGCGGAAGCTGCGAGCTGGTAAAAGCCTTGGCTCAGGCATCGCCATGAAAACATGTATGAGGTCCCTATTCATTCCTAACTTTAGCCTGTGTGATGTCATTCCTTTCAGCCAACAAACTGGACTGTTTTCGAGCCAAATGGGGTGGCATTGGACTTTCCACCCAAAAGGAAAGCCTTTGGATTCTCGGGCTGTTGGCACAGACCTACTGCTGTCTGAGGATGAACTGTCATACATTACAGCTGAAATGTTAGCATTCATGGACTGTTCTGCCGCGTGTGTAGGGCAGACGACACCTTGTTTCTCAGGAAAGGAACCCTGTTGCGTCAAATGTATTCGATATCTGAGGGAAAAAGATAGAGAGACATAATCTATGAAAGAGACAGAGATGCTGTCTAGATGCCCAGTGCATCGCATTTTTTTAGTCTGCCTGTCTCCATCTCTGTGCTGTTTGTCCTGTTTCTGTGCCGCCTCCTCCTCCTCCTCCCTCCCATCTGTGTCCCAGTGCCACTAAACACCAGCAACAAGGCCCTAATCCCAGAGGGTCTCCCAATCCAGGAGATTATCCCGCCTCTTCCCCTCCCCTCCCCTCGGCGCAGCATTGTTTTGCAGTTGGAGCTGGTTATTGTGACCCTGGGGGATAAGTGGGATGAATGGATACTGTAGCCCTGGGGTGGCCAGACAGCATTATCCACAAGTACATTGGGTCATCAGATTTTTACCTTTTCTTTGCAACTCCTCAGTTTCAGTTAGGAGTCTGGAGTGTCATTTCATCCTAGCAACAAATCAATAAAATGCCTCGCCACCTATTAGACACATTGCAAACTGCCAGAGGGCCGTGAGTTAGTGTTTGCTTTGTTTAAGGGTGACGGTAATTCCTTCGGAACAGAAGGCGCCCAAATCATAAGCTCTTAAGTAGCGTCTTGACAGTATCTATGATGTCCCTCATGTCTTGGCAGATCTGGTCCATTTGTAGTCTTTCTCTACGAGGTGATGTCCCCTCTGTGTGGGCTGTGCGTGTGTTTCACTTTCATGCTAATCCTAACATTTTCGCCTAACCTGTAAGTAATCAGGAAGTTACATTTAAGGACTACTGCACACTACAAAGACCCCTTTTATTACTGCTTAGTGACAAAGCCAGTACTGTTGGTGCCTAAATACAAATGTTAGCAGACGTGTGATACTGTGTCAGATGGACTTGTAGTATTTGGATGTCGTGCGAGCGCTGACATTTCGTTCCGACACGTTTCCCTTCACACAACACAGCTAATCACAACTTAATGACAGATGCCATGTCAAGTCTATGTCCATGCCAACAGCTTCACAACACAGGCTACTAATCTGAACATCCATCTGGACACGGCGCACAGCCTTGATTAGACGGGTGCCAAATGAAATATAAGAACAAAGCTGGCACGGAGTGACTTACATCTGTGTCATTATGTCATTCAAAAAGACTCCATCCAGTAGTTCAGAGAAGTCCACGTGCACGCCCCCATCGCTTGGCACAAATGTCTTCACCTACACGACAGAGAGGATACAGGATGAGAGGGTGATTTCACCTGTGTCTGGCAGGAAACCAGAGCCTGGTGCATTACTCACCCAAGTGACAAGTGGGCTGAGCATGAACTGCTCCAGGCAGGGCAGAAAAACCCCACTTTCCATCCTTAGGGAGGCTGCGGGTGATGGATCACAACAGAATGTCCCAGCTGTCTCGATCAGGAAAAGGCTGGAGACATTTCCTTCAGCGGTGAGCCTCCTGTCCTGCAGAAGTGCACCATTCACGTCGTCCCATGTAAAGTAGTGTGAGTGCGTCCTCTTCCCTCTGCGGATTAGCTTGTCGGGGTTTTCACTCACAGGCTGCAGCGAACTGCTGCGTCCACGACATCCTGCAGTTTAACCGCCGCCGTGTCGGCGTTACAGCAAAGCACCGTCCGATCCGCATTTTGTCCCGCAACACCGACTAACATCCTCCTTGGCCCTCTGCTGCAAAGGCATCTGCTGTCAGCCCCCCCCAGCACCACCTCCTCCTCCTCCTCCTCCTCCTCCCAGCTTCCCCGCTCGTCACACAGAGAAGAGTTGAGCGCTGCTGTATGAACGATTTTTAAAAATATTAAAATACCCAAAAGTGACAGTATAGCCAACTGTGCCATTTCCCTTTTAAACAAAACAAATATTAAAAAAAAAAAAAAAACTTGAACTTTAAAATGTAGCCACATTTCACCGGATACCAACTACAAACACAGTGTCCCTTAATGTAATTTCCCCTCAACATGGCTTTATGATTTGTAGCCTAATATGATTTTACACAAAGCGACTTGGTGCAGCTGCTCTGCATAAAAGCATAAAAACTACAAAGAGTGTCGTTCATCCAAGACAGATGGCAACGACTGTGATTGAGTTCAACCTCCAATCTCATCATGGCAAAGTTTGGCTGCCCAAGGCAGCAGCATGTGATGGTGCTATGGCGCCACCTTGCGTTAAAGACTGGATGAAAATCTGTAACTCTCATATATGTTTACAAAGGTTGTAAAATCCTTGTTTTACTATATTATGATGACAGCGTACTGGTAATTTACAAAATTATAATCTGTAAACTTGTCAAAATGTAAATTGAAATACATTTAAGTGATTTATTACATTTAACACCCGGCAACAACTAATGCGGTCCAACACAACAGTCCTGGAATGAATCCGACCTTCATGAAGATTGTGGTGGTCAGTGTTTGCTGTTTTGGAGGCTGCAGTTTATGGTGCTATTGAACTATTTTGCATTATACAGAGAGGTGTTTCTGTCAGCCTACACTCCTTAATATAAATGGGATGGACAAAATAATAAGAACACCTGCAGTGTAATACAGTACAATTAACAAAATATGCAATTTTATCTATCTATCTATCTATCTGTCCATCTGTCCATCATCCATCATCCATCAATCATCTTTTTTTTGCAAATACAATCTTATTTTATAGCAATAATAATGCAAAACATAAAATAACTATGATTTCCCTCAGTCAACAACCAAATATTTTTTTCTACATACATTTCTAGTTTTTTTTTCTATAAACATTAAAATTGTGAAGGTCTTTATTTAGACCCAACAACAGGTACCGACCCTGTGCTTCACGAGGCCTCCTTATGTTTCAGACCTAAACTTCTTCCATTCTCCATTTGCATCTCCTCACAAGAGGCACACTAGCAACCAACTCACAGCTTGTTTGTGGCTCTGATAAAAGGAAATATGAACCATGGTTGGGCAGCACTACTTTAGTCAATGCTCATTAATGTCAGGCACTGTGGAGAGCACTCAGGAGCAGACAAGGTGGAAGTCTCTTAGGTGAGTTTAATAGCAAAAGGTCACATACACAATGGGCAGGGCAGAAACAGAAAGAGAGGCCAATCCGAATCCAAAAAGTTCAGGCAGCGAGGCAGAATCCTGCTCTATGAAATAATGCAAGGTCACTATCTGATCAAAAACCAGGACTTGAGCAAAAGGTTTTAAGGCTTGGCGGAAACACAATACAATCTGGCAAAGACCAAAGGAAGGGAACCGATATAAGTAGGGACGTCCTGATGAGGGAATCAGGGGCAGGTACGTACTGGGGAGCAGGTGTGGCTAATGCATCAGACACGAGGGCAGGAACTGAAGAGCCAAAACAGATCATTTCAAAATAAAACACAAAGCGCAGACAAAGGACTAACAGTATGTGACAATTAAATCCTATAAAGCAGGAAACAAATTAAGGAGAAGGCAAAACACGGCCATGAAAGTCTTACTATTACGTGTTGAGAAGCGTCTGACCTCGTTTTGTTGGAATTTGTGTATAAATGTTGGCCACTCTATGCTTCCCAGCGAAGTGATGCTGAAATAAATTAGTAAAATAAACAGCAATTAGGAAAAAGGTACGTTTTATAAGGACTGATTTTCAATGAGATGATAAACAGCTGTTGTAACATCTGTAAAATTACAGTTCAGCATATAACCCTGACTAATAAGCCTGTGTGTGTGTGTTTGTGTGTGTGTCACTCAAGAAATTAAATTCATTGCAATGGTAGGCAATATAGCATTAAAGTGCTATGCAAATCTGAAAGTATTAAAAAGTTTATAAAATACAAACTGTAAACAAAAATAGTGCATCATCATCACTTAATACCAAATGTGGTTGGGTTTGGTGAGTTTTATGGGATGTGTTTATGGATTTAAATACGTTTCATATATTGATTTTATAATCGGCATATTGCTTGTCTCAGTATATAGTCTGAATTTGAATATTGCTTTCAATATTCATGCAGCATCTCATGCTCATATAACAGTCAACGATTAATGAAGTAGTTAGATACTAGTGCTATAACTTGCAACTGTAGTGAGTCATATGTTTGCCTCAACATTGCCTTTTGTCTAATAGTGTAAATTGCATTCTCACATTGTGTATAAGTGTTGCAAATTAATCTAGAGTATTCAGCCTTATGAGGCTTTAGGATATAGAAAGACATTCTGTGCTTATGAGTATAAAGGGTTGTTCCACTCTTTTTTCCTCCTTAGTCTCCATATGACCTTTGGCTTGTTGCAGGTTTCAGTATTTGCCCTGTTGGTCTTTGTTCAGGCTCTTGGCATAACGTGACCTCCAGTCTCGTTCAAAAGCAGCCTTGACGTGTTCCAGGATTGTCACTCCATTGTCTTTAAGATTGTTTTTCATCTTGACCACCAGCCCAACTCCTGCGTTAATGGCAAAGTCGCTCCCAACCCAGTCATGGTTACCTGTGGACAAACAGCAAACCTTAGATACAGGTCTCAAGGAACAAAATGACTTTGAGTCCCAACACTGTGCTTTTCTTTTTGGTGCTGTTTGGTGCTTGTGTGTCAGTGTCTGTGGGTGAGTGAGGAGACATTTTAAAGGCATAGTTCCGCATTTGGAAAAATATTCTTGCTGAGGGTTAGATGAGGAGATTGATAGCATTCTTTATGAGGGTGGTATCAGTCTTCTCATCTATCTCTTGGGCAGAAAGACAAAAGACAAACCTATTTCCCAAACTGTCAAACTAATTTATTCTGGTACTATAATAACGTTCTGTCAAATGTTTTTAAAATAGCACTCATGCTAAAATCAAGAACCACTGAAATATTTAGAAAATGTGTAAATGCAAATAAAATAGACAAAAAATCAATTTAAATGTAAATTGAACATTGTACATTGCCTACCAATGTAGACAGCATTGTCGGTCACCATGTACTTGTTGTGGTTGAGTCCATGTTGCACGTCATCCTCTTGCTCCTTGTGACTAAAAAACTTCTGCAAATAAATTATGTTCAACGAAATCAGTGCGTAAGATACCACACCCACTCAGTTGACCACTTGCAGTAGGAATCAAGACAAATGTCCAGAAGTTCTCCGCAAACACTAAACTGCAGCTTTCGTAAAACACATTTGGAGGAATTATGCCAATTAACGTACCACCTCTAATGAACAGTTGTGCAGCTGAATGCAGAGCGACTTGAGGGAGGTGACAAAGTTAAAGGTGAGGGGGTGAGTCTTCTTCCAGAAGCTTATCAGCAGGCGAACGCTGACTCCTCTCAGAACCACAGCCTCTCTGATCACCTCATCAATAGGTGACCAGTACCTATTGATGCAACCCTTGTAATTAGACAAGGTTTTACAATCTAAAGGCAACGATACAGTGTGTTCCTCAAATTCAAGATACTGAAAGATTTGATTTTTTCCGATTTTTCTTCCCTAGACCAACAAATAAAGAGTTTACATGCACAATGGAACCTATCTGTCACAGGGAACTATGTTTGAATGCCAGAGCTCTTAGGAATATAGAGTTGTGATCTACCTTGTGACTGAAGTTCCTCTGAAACTCCTGCTCACCAGAGGGAGGTAGTCCGTCACAGATATGAAGATAAATGTCTTTGCACTCTGGATGACTTGATAGATAGCGTCTACATCTCTGGTGCGATCTTTAGAGCAGAAGATTTCAGGAGAGGTCTGCAGAAAGGATACATCACTCAGTACAAGTTTGTACCAAATATTATATAAAGATTACAAAATTCAAAGAACTGTATGGTGGAGCAAAATATGATTTGGACGTCTTTTGATGTTGTTTCAGTTCGACAAACAAAATTTGACAACACTATCTTTTAATTTGCACCCCACTGAAAACAAAGTAACATGATGAGGACCACATAATTCGGGTATTTCACTTTACAAAATGCCTCACAGATTCAGAGTAACGATTTGACCGGCCAAAGGGAACGGAAAACATCAAGTCACATTTCTCCAACCATGTATCACTACTAGAAGAAGTGAGGCACAGGAGCAGGTTGGAGGTTGCCAGCAGCTCGGGGCAGCATGACTCCATAAGTTCCTGTAGGATGATAAATGTCCCGTATGCAACTGATAAGCGTCTTGTCGCTTAGAGGGTAACAAGATTCATTACTGTCAAATTAGGCTGAGGTACTGAGATGCTCCGACTCAAGATGCTCCTCAGCGGGATATTAACATGATCAATCACCCCCTGTGTGTGTCTGTTATTAGTCAGTAATGAAACTTTAATAAAGACATTCACCATCTCGTCGAGACTCGTGAAATTGATGCCTAAAGAGGAATATAAACCAGTCTAAGAATTTATTACGGAAGCATTTTGTACAGAGCCGGTCGATGTGTTAGCATGCAGTAAATACTGCAACATAAAGCCGCTCCTCACAGACACATATGCAGCGGCCTGGGTAGCGTTGAGTTGTAGCTCCAGGGCGTCATGCCTGCCGTAGAGGGCTGTAACTCTCTTTGACCAGATGGAGGGGATGTAGTCCCTCTCATGGAGCTGCCAGTAAAATGAAAAGACTCGGTGGAGGTCCAGAGCCAGACAGCTGCAGTTATACACCACCAACCCGAGTTCTTTCCTCTGTGGGGTGTCAGAGAGGAGCACACAGAAAGAGGTGATGCAGCAGAAACGTTGCAGTGTAGGTGTGTTCACTGGATAGACATGCTATAGCAGTGTGAGACAGGAGGTAGAGTTAGGTAAAAGGCAAAACTGCTGCTGATTTAAGGGTGGAATAGTTATCACTCTGTGCGAGGATTTGTTCATCTAATAGTAGTGCTTTTAGGATTAGAACAGGATCTCATTTATTTCTGAGAGGAGCATAAAGAGCAGCTACGAGTCTCTACGACCTCTGTGAAGGTACGCACAGTGGCGCTTTGAGCTAACTGCTAACATTAGCATGCTAACATGCTGACATTTATCAGGTATAATATTTACCATGTAGGGTGAGCATGGCAAATATTATACATTCTCGTTGGGCGTATTAGCATGTTACCATGTGCTAAGTTGCCCCAAACACACCAGCTGAGGCCGATGGGAATGTCAGAAACCAAAGTATTGCACAAATTGAAATATTGACCTGAAGTTACAGATCACCCAAATAATTACAATTCATCCCGAGTCGGGACATTGATGTGCGTACCAGATTTCATGACAAATATTTTCAAGACATTTTGATCGAAAGCACAAAAAGGAGTCATCCTCTGGGCACAATGGGTGTATGCACCAAATTTAATGGCAATCCATCTAATCATTGTTGAGATATCTCAGCCTGGACCAAAGTTGTGGGCCGACCAACAATCCACAGTGCTGCTAGCGTGGCTAGAAACAACAAAATGAAAAGTGTTTCAAGAGACAGTCATTCTAAATATATTCTTGCCTGGTCATTAATTACACAGCAGAAATGTGTTTTGTGTTTATTCTATCATAGTGGGTGACCTAGAAGGAAGCACACAGAGGTTTCAGTCTATTCTGCTTTATGTATCATGAACGTCTGACAGATTCTGCTTTGCTCCCCCTTTGTCTCTCTTCTTTCCTGCCCCTCTATCATTTGCTCTGTACAGTATATGTGTGTGTGTGTGTGTGTGCACTGCTTCCTTCCCTCTGGCTCCTTAGTTAATTACACCGAACAGTAGTTCTACCTCCAGCCAGCACCGAAGCTTGAAAACTGCGAGGTAATCACTTCAAGTAGTAATATGCTAATGCTCCCTGGTTCCTTCTCTGTTGTGAATTACACATTAAATGCAAAGTGAAATGCTACTTGTCTTTCCAGCCCGCCTCAGACAGCAATATTAAATAATCCAGGATGCCCATTAAGAGTTGCTGGAGTAATTGCATAAAAAGGTACAGGTGTACAGTGGAATTAATCCAGACGCTGTGGTAAGTCCCTGCAGGGTGCCATGGCTGTCATTTCATTAAATGTGTGTATGTGCAGCTTTTGTTTCTGAGAGTAGCCATTTTGAGGCCAGAAATGAACGGCAGACCTGACCGCACGTGACTGCAGGGGCTCATTTATACTAAAGCTGTTTGTTCTTACCTTGGAGAGTGACCTCCAATCCATGCCAGCACTCCCAATGTAAATGTGCTTCCGATCCACTATCCAGAACGAGGAATGTAGTCGTCCTCTGGTAAGAGCCGTCATGTTGACAAAATGAACCTCTGCATCTAGACAACATGAGACAGAGAGACAGACATGGAGTGGTGGTAGTATGAAAAGTTTGAAAGAATGAGATCGTGGAAATCTTCCACTTGGCGGATGTGGCTCAAAGCCGACAGGCAACTTGAGAAGCAAAGGTTAGGTACATTTGCACATTCATGATTTTCTTGACCTTCATTGTGAAGTTTGGCAGACATGAAGGTTGTATGACCTGTGCTGTGGAGCTGCTGGATCGGGGGTGCATGGTGTAAATGAAAAGAATATATAAATGTGAGAATGTAAAGACAAATAATAAAATATAAAACAATAATTATAAGCATTTTCATCTATTTTCACATTGATTTTTGCATTTATTTCTGTATATAAATATATATTTTATTATTATTTATTTATTTGTATCCTTTTATTTTTCCTTTTTCTTTTCCCTATTGCTGTTGCTTTTCCATACTTACTCCATATTAAACACTACTTAAACAATTACTAAAATTGCCATAAAATACATGGGAATCTTCTTTTAAAAACTGGTGTGTGCACAGGAAATGGTGTCAGGTGAGTTGTTAGGAGCTATGAATCTTCCTTCTACTTTGCTACAGTGAGAAACTACAAATCGTGTTTATAAAATGAAAATATGACAGTCACTTACTGTGTGCTGCCAAGGTCTTCAGTTCAGCAGAGTTAGTCAGACTGCTGGCAATCTTCAGTTTAACCCCACGAGATTTCAGGCTGAGCAGTCTCTGGAACAAAAGCTGACCCTGAGGAAGAGAGTGATGTTCTGTATTACTGTATAGCATTTGAGCGTCGCCTCTTAAAAGGGCAATACTCGCATCTCAGCGGAACTAACCTCATTAAAATACTATATACAGATTTACTTGAAAATAAGTGCTTTTCCTCTTACAGTGCAATGCAGTTGGTTCATGTTCTGCAAGAATGTAGGGGGATATATTCAGACAGTCTGCCATGACTTTGTACCTGTTTGGCAGTGCTTGGCATTGTTTCCGGGTCCCAGGGGTTTAGGGCCCAGACAGGTGACACCACCTCGACTGAGTGCTTTGCCTGGTCCAACAGTGTGTGAAAGCCAACGGAGAGAGGGAGGTGGGGTCTGCCATCCATGGGGAGAGAGAGGTCGTCTGGAATATTCTCCACAAGCTTGATGCTGAAAGTAACACGTGCTTATTGTGTTCGTGGAGCCTTAAAGGACAACTCAATGATGTTACACAATAAAATCTGTTTACATGTCTTCTAGGAGTACTACTGTACAAATGTGAAATAAGTCGTATGAAGCCTATTGTGGCTGCAGGGGAAGCTGTGTGAAATCTGATAAATGTCCTCAAGTGATGTCACTTGAGTCAGCGCCATATGGGGCAGGAGAGGTTTGAAGAAAATCTGGTGAAAACAGAAACCTCTGTAGCCACTCTGCTGACATATTTTCCCCGAGAGGCCCTGAGAGCATATCTGCTAACATTCAGAACTGTATCGGTCTTCCAGCAGGAAATGTTATGCAAGCCTCTAAACACCTGGGAGCTTACTTTGACCAACACATGGATTTTGATTTACATGTAAAGAGAGTGGTCCAGTCTTGTTTCTGTCAACTGAGAAACTTTGCCAAAATCAAGCCTGTTCTGCCTTTAAAAGATCTAGAAACAGCTATCCATGCCTTTGTCTCCTCCCGTCTTCATCTTTAATGCACTATTTACTACTCTGAATCGCTCCTCCTTGTCTCGGCTCCAGTTGGTGCAAAATGCGGCAGCTAGACTTTTAACTAAGACACCACGAAGCACATACATTGCACCAGAACTGGCTGCACTGCATTGGTTACCAATTGATTGGTCACCTACATAGCATTACATGGGCTGGCCCCACTCTTTTTTTCGGAACTACCGTGACCCCTTGCCGAAGTGAGATCAGTGAGCTCCCTCAGGTTGTCTGACTGAGGCCTCTTGGCTGTCCCTAGAAGTAGATTACAGACTAAGAGGGACTGAGCTGTTGTAGTGGTAGCCCCTACTCTCTGGAACTGTCTCCCGTTGGTAATAAAAAATGCAGAGGCAGTGGACAGTTTTAAAATCTCACTTCTATTTTGTTGTAATGTGTGTCTACGTTCAGTGCAGTTTTAAAATATTAATATTTTAAGTATGGTCTTCTTTTATATCACCATGTCTTTTATGTATGTATGTGTTTATGTATATATATAATATATGTGTGTGTGTGAATAAGGTTTTATGGTCCGTAATTTTACTTTCATCTCTGTTTAATGGTTAATTGCATCACTAATTCTTTTAATGTGGTAGAGCACCTTGTAACCTTGTGTTTCGAAAGGTGCTTTATAAATAAAGTTTACTTACTTACTTACTTATCTCTGTTTAAGTCTAGTGACTTGAGGCTACATTAGACGCTACTAGCATAGCACACCCAAATCTCTGACTGAGCAGTCGGTAGCTGAGTTGCATTGTGGGTAGTATAGACACTAGGTTTTGGACAAGGATGCATGGAATAAAAACATATCTGTGGTTCTGCTGCATCGATTTAGATATTTTTTTCCAAAATGTCCATCGTGAGTCTGACAATAATTTTGGAGTGCAATGCTAAATCGATGGAGTACTCTTTTAAGAGTGTGTAGAAATATGGCACTATACTATTTAGGTAACAAGATTTAGGAAATTCTAAGTAGTTACCAAGGAACCAGTGAGGAGTGAATCCAGAATGACTCAATAATTTATGAAGCGTAGTTATTTCCAGGTAACTCTAAATTTTGATTGTGTAGTAGATAATGATTATTGGAAAACAGACTTTGAGATACTATATTCATGAATCATTATGTTATGTTCATGGATATTTTGCACTATACATGAATGTAAACCTTATTGTTGTGTTGCCCTGTTAGGTTATCACGTCACCCTCGCAAAGCATCTTACCGGCAGTCTTTGCTACAGTTTTCCTCTGTGATACCGTCCTCATCGTCCCCCCAAATGTCCACTGATGAGAAGATCAGTGCCACCAGCACAGCAAAGCAGCAGAGAAGGGCAAAGATGGCAATGCACTTCTGCTGGGTCTGGAAGATGAGATGGACACACACACACACACACACACACACACACACACACACACATATACACGTTAAGCAAAAAAGTCAGACTTAATTCATTTATGGAGTTTTTGTGAAGGATGCATACTCTGCAGCACTGTAGAACTCAACTCTTACCCTGTTGTATAGAGCAGGTTAACATCTTGCAGTGAAGACATTGACATATTTTTGTGTGCTGTACATAAGGGAAATGATGAGCCCTTTAATGCTAATGTCCTCAGTCAATATCATTGACTAGGGGATAGGATTCATGCTCAATACAACAACAACCTTATGTCCCCTGACAGTTAAAATTAATAATTTGACAACCAGACTGCATTGGAATTCAAAGCTCTGGAGCAAAAATTATGCTAGATTCACAAGTCCCACTTTATTGAATAAGTGCAGAGGACAAGTGAAGTGGAAAGTTCTCCAGCTGAAGGCAAATTGATACACACTAAAGCCCAACTATAAGGAATATTGGAAAGCTCTGGTTTATGCTTTTCTGTATAGTGCCTGCTTTGTTGTATCCCAGCTGAAAGTGATTTTATGACCTCTGTGCCAGGATGGATATGCCCAATGTTGCATTTATGTCAAGCAATATTAAAGGCTACATTCGTGTGCATGTATGTGTGTGCGGTATGTGGTATACTGGTTGTAATAAGGGTGGCGTGACAGTCAGTGTGCTCAGTGGTTATGAAGCAGCAGCCTTATTCCCCTGGTCCAGCTCGAGGAGTCTTGATTTTCACTGTTTTAAAAGTGCAGTTAAGCACTTCTGTTTCGCTTACGACTACAGATTTTCACCATTTCATTCCCTGCCCTGTTTGGCTTTGTGGGTTTTGTGAGCTGTCATCACATCTCATTACATATTCTCTTTTATTGTGTTCGATCAATCACGTGAATTGCATGCCGCTGGTCAGTCCGGTAGTGGAAGCAGCAGCTTTTCTCAGAAAGACAACTCCCAGCAACAACTTTTGCAAAATGTGACTATTAAAACTAAAGAAAATCACTCATCTCCCGCTCTTCTCTGCACTGTCTGTCGCGAGCAATGAGGCAGAAAGACTGGTGCCAGCCGGAGGCACCTTACACTCCTCTGCTGTCCACTGAGACCACCGAGCTCTTCATCACATTTAGCAGATCTGAGGGCCATGCGTGACTTGTGGATGTGAACGAGACTGACAGAGTGAGGCAGGTCAGCTGTCTTACAGCTACTGATGCAGTAAGATATAATATTTCTATACAATGGGTTTCAATGCAGTCAAAATAACCTTACATAGCTAGCACTAGCTTTAGACCTGACACGATTAATCAATTATTTGATTGAAAGAAAATCAGTTGGCAAAGGTTTACACAGTAATTGTTACACATTAGGTGCTTCAAGTGTCTCAAATGTGTGGATTTTCTTCTTTTCTCTGTTTAATACCATTGAATATCTTTGATTTGGACCAAACAAGGAATCTGAAGACATGTCCCCTCGGGCTCTGGCAAATTGGGCCTGACGATTTTCTGACATTTTTCAGACTTAACGATGAATCAAATATTGAAAGAATACTGTGTTTATTACACACATCAGTGTTTTCACTGGATAACTGAATAACAAAATAAATTTAAGGCTTCATCCAAATGAATCAATGAATGCAAACATGCAGTAAAATCCCACTAACAGACAAAGTGAGGATAATGTCACATAATAAATAGACGTAGAGTGAAGCGAGTGTAGTTGATGGCTGTGAACGTCACCTTCAAGGGCTCCTGTGGGGTCGGTCCCGCCATGAGAGCAGCACTCCTTCAAACTTCTCTGACAGGTGGGGAACAGCAGCTCGGCTGCACATCTGTGCCTGTCTGTCTCTCTGTCTTTATCACCCACCCCTCAGCCTGCCCCGCTCTGATGTCGCCACTCTTTGCCGTTGCCTTCATCTGGCTGGCTCCTCACTTTCCTGGAAGGTATGCGTGTGCAGCTCCGCTCCTGGTCCAGACATGGTTCTTCCAGCCTCTGACTGCGTGTGTGTGTGTGTGTGTGTGTGTGTGTGTGTGCCGCTCACTCTCTGCTTCTGAGAGAGTGTTGGTGAGAGAGATGGAGAAAGACCAACCCCTCTCGTTCAAACGGCCAATACAGAGCTGTAGCTCCGAGCTCCAGCAACCTCCCTCCTCCTCCTCAGTTTCTCCCTCCTCTTCCTCGTCTCTCTTCATCTTCCTCTTCTGTCTGCCTTGTGAACAAACCTCATCTGGCAGAAAGCAGTTGGTCTCGGCTTAGAGGGGGGGAATGCTGAAACATGCCACTGGTGATCCACTGTGTTTGACAGCTGCTGCAAAACTGCCTAATTGTTCTGAACTCAATAGGTGGGACATGTACACACACACACACACACACACACACACACACACACACACACACACGCACACACACGCACACAGTTCTGTCCAGAGAAGTCAAAATAATTTAAAACAGCCCCATAGCTCACATTAATGACTTCAACTGATGACATAACTGTAACTCAGCAGTATTGTTCAATCCCCACTGTTTGTAAATTATTGAAAAATGTGTGCTTTTCAGTACTGCACCAAAGTCCAGAGCACAGATGAATATAGCGTTGCGTAATAGCAGAAGACAACATATGCTGCTGACTGCAGGCAATCTGTCTATGAGTCCACGATGGGGGACGAGAGAGAAATAAGAGCAGGATAGAAGGAAGGTGAAAGAGGTTTTTGGTTGTAACTTGTGACATAGTTACACTGATCAGGAATAACTTTATGTTCACTGACAGGTGAAGAAGTGAAGAACCTTGATTATCTGGTTACCATGGCACCTGTCAGTGGGGGTTTGGGGGGGGGGGGGGATATATTAGACAGCAAGTGAACAATTTGTCCTCGAAGTTGATGTGTTGACGCAGCACAAATGGGCAAGTGGAAGCATGTGAGCGACTTTGACAAGGAACAAAACTGTGATGGCTAGACGACTGGGTCAGAGCATCTCTACCACTGCAGCTCTTGTGGGGTGTTCGCGGTCTGCAGTGGTCAGTACCTACCAACAGTGGTCCAAGCATAGGTGCATCAGATATGAGGAAGCTAAATTTGGGGGGGGGCAGCAATCAAAGTCCTGACCCACCGGTGCACCTGATGGTTAGTGTGACTCTTAACCCAACAGCTAGACTGGTACTTACAAATAGGAAAGTCCTCATCTTGCTAAAATACGATTCAATAAAGCTCATTCAACTGTGAACATTACAATCAATGTTTGCGTCTCCAAGCTGTAGCTGGTAGACAGTGGATCTCAAACCCGTACTTATAATTTATTTTATTTTACCAACACGTTAGCGAGTTGAAAATAATCATAGCTTTATCAACCACAATGACAAAATATGGTATTATTTATTTAATCTAACAGAACATATATATATTTTCTTGACTGTCCTACCAAGGGGTTCATATTTTCTTTTCATTCTTTGCCTTATCGGTGACGGTGCACTAGTATCAAGAGGTTATAGCTAGCTTCAGTTTTTGTGTTCTAATAATGCTATGTAAAGGAAATTACGCAGCAGGTAGCCTAGGTTACCATATATCCTTCTTAAAAATAAAAAATATCTTAAAACTAATAGTGAGTATTAATATTTGTCATTAATAAACTGCCCAAAAAACATAATTTTGGTGAAGATTAATTTTAAAAACAATATGAATTTTGGGGAAGTTGAGTTTCCCCTAGCCTCTTAATAGCGCTGCCTATGGATCCAAAGAAGGAAAGCCAATGAACCGGCGACAGGGTCATTGATGTGCGTGGGGAGTGAAGGCTGGCCCGTGTGGTCCGATCCAACAGAAGAGCTTCTGTAGCTCAAACTGCTGAAAAAGTGAATCCTGGTTCTGATAGAAAGGTGTCAGAACACACAGAGCATCACAGTTTGTTGCATATGGGGCTGCGTAGCTGCAGACCGGTCAGGGTGCCCATGTATAGTATATAGGTGTATAGTAGTACTCAATATCCTGAACTTACATGACGGACAGCAGTCTGCTATATAGTATTTTAAAAGGTTTTTAGCCACAGAAGCAACATTTGTAGTTTTGAGTGAAATGTCTCAACAACTACTGGATGGATTGGCTATGAAACTTGGTCAAACAGTCATGTTTGTTTCATTTTATTTTATCTCCGACTACTTTACATACTCATGAACAAACTAATATTTTTTATCAATGAAACAACGGATGATTTGTTAGTGTAATTCCCACAGAGCATGTAGAGTAAGGGCGATTTTTATTTCTGAAGCCTTGTGGAGCGCCGTGTGACATTCCAGAGAGAGACTGATAACAGAGGAACAAAGTCATAGCAGCGAGACCTGCTGTGTCCGTCTGGGGCGGGTGCCCTCTGCACGTCACCCTGCCTGTGATCGAGAAGAGAGGGCGAGAGAAAGAGACAGATGGTACAGAAACGTTTGGACCACTTCCCAGTTGAGGTGAATGTTCCTAAAGCTGCACATATGGGGTCAAACTATCACACTTTCAAACACGGGAAGTCAAACAGGATGGGGTTTGCAATCTTTCCCTGAGCATCATGAGCACAGACCATCAACTGAGACAGAACCATGGGGCAATTTCTGGCTGAGTAACAACATGAATGAGATCCCCAGCTAACGGTCAGTAGCGGTCATACCAGGAAACTGTTGACCTAAACAATTCACCAACAGCACAGTCACCACCATGATGCAACACTGATGCTCATGTATGAAGTGCCTACCAGTCCATTTGCTTTTCTGTTATGTTGAACAGCTGTAAGAGCTCTTTCTGATCTGTACACTTTTCAAGTGACTCTGTTGGCAGGAGAGCGGTTCAGAGGTCACAGCAGCCTTTACAATTTATTCCTACTCCCCCCTGACTCTCTGTACGGGACATCGTTATCTGACAATGTACGGCACAGTTCTCCAACACAAGGGACCAATTATAAATAGTCCTCATCTGCTGAATATGCAGCCAGTAATGTGAAGAGAGGAACACAGATAAGTAACACAGATCCTTGTCTGTATGGGTTAATTGTCGATCTGTTGGTAATTGCTCAGGGCTCCAGTAGGGGGATCGCATTCCTCTCCCTCATTCAATACAGAGTGAAGACGGGAGCTGCATGTGTTGGTCTCTAAATCTTTGTCCCGTTACTATTTCCCCTGTTTAAGGGCACAGCAAAAACAGTTGTTATATGTAACCAAGACCTCCACAAAACCTTCACTTTTCAACCATGTAACTAAAAGCCTAAAGCCTAGACATTGATTTTGACCTGCAAATCACCTGAGCTATCCTTAGAGGCGTGCATTTATAATAATTCAAAATTATATTTTGCTGCTATTTAGTTACGCACGAATTACGTCCCCCCATCCAAACACACCCCTGTGAGTGCCAATGAAGGACGCCTCCATTTAGCTGTTTCACCTTCACACCAAAACCTCAACATCAGGTTTCCATGCGTGCACAGGACGTCGTGGTATTTTACATTTCCATGGCGTCATTCTCAGGGTGATATGTGCTGAGTGAAGGCTGGCTGGGCGCAACGCCACGGGAGACAGCCGGGCCACATGCCAAAGGGATTGTAGATGGGGTGCAGATAGCGATGCCATAACTGTAAGTCATGACTTTAATGAAAAAAAATGATCCTGTTAGTTTGCCTTGTTCAGAAAGATCCATACGTGTCTGTATGTGAGTGTCTGTCCACAGCACAGCACTGGAGATATTAGCTCAGCTTCTACCACAGGCCACATGCTTAAAAGAAAGAGGACGAATGATAATGGTATTTTTTTCATGACTAAGCACTTGCTGGATGAAAAACACACCAAGAAAAAAAAACTAGTAAACATTCCTTTTCATTTAATTGTATATGCAGGTATAGACGTTAATATTTTTAAGGACCGGCCTCTAAGCCCCTAAATTTGGTGGCCAAAGTACATTTGTGGTGAATTAAAATGAGAGCTAATTTGAGCTCGAAGGGTTGCACTCTTTCTAAACGTGTTTTTTGGACTCAGCACCTAGACATGAAGATGTGCGTGTGTTTTGCACACTGACTTTAAGGTAAAATGTCATCAAATCCTGCAAGTTTGATAATTGCATGATAAGTCATGTCATTTTGGCCACAAGGAGGGTAACTTGCTAACTATGAGAAAAGTGTAAAGCAAAAAAAATCAGTTGATTATGTTTCCAGATCACAGACTGTAGACAGGCTGTGAATGTAATAAATTCTGGATGTCATAAAATAGAAAAAGAGGCCAAGTCAATATAATCACAGTGTTGATTTTGTCTGACCAATAGTCCAAAACCTAAAGATATGACATTTACTCTACTCTCATTCAATGCACGGACAATATGGAAACAGCAGATGTTTTGCATTTTTGCTTGAAAAATTGTTAGGTGGTAGGGACGGGAGGACCCAGGCGCAGACACAGACAACCAAGCAGCAGGCAAGGTTTACTGTCTTTATTTATGAAGCTGGTTCTGACGATGAGGGAGGGAGACGAGGTCCGACGTGACCAAGGTGGAGGGAAGCAGGCAGGCTGATGTGAGAGTGAAGAGTCTAGACACACACAGGGGATAACACACACATGAGAATTTCCAAGAGGCACGAAGAGCAAAGGTAGCGAAGTCACAAGGGAGAGTCGGGTACTTCTAGTCGCATGGGAGATGACAAAACGATCTGACAAGGAACGGCTGCAGAGCCGGGGCAGATAACAGGTGTGCATGAACTGATGAGCCTGATGATAGGCAGGTGAGCATGGGCAGAGTGGAAACCCCACAAAAATGACTTAATCGATTATCAAAATTGTTGTCAATTTATCATTTCTGGATCGACTAATTGATTAAATGGCGGCCCGTTTCAGCTCTGACCTGCTTGAGCCTGTGTGTGCAGAAGAGCGTCCCCAGCTCATGAAAATGATTTATCTGTAGCTAAGGTCATTTACACACACTAACGAACATTCTTCAAGGGGAAGGTTTACAAATGCTAAAACACACTAACACTCAGAAATGAAAATCTAAAGAGAAAGTGTAAGTTCTGTTAGTTGAGATTGTAGGTTCCTTGGTGTGTGTTTGCCCGTGTATGCATGACCCTGTGGCAGCAGTGAAGAAAGTGGTAATCAATTCTCATTGGCGGTAGCAGCTCAGTTCTCCTGTGCACAGGCTGATACACCACAAACATGCAGAATGAATGGGTTTCCAGTGGATGGAACTAAGACCTCTGCTGTCGTCACGGGATGCTATATTGCCTGTTGGACGAGCTGAATAAAATTCTCTGAATATACTTTTACACGGTTAAGGTACTTGTGGGTACACATTTAGATACTTAAAATATTTCATTTGAGATAATTCGGGATAGTGGCAGATTACAAAGGCAGATATACAGTTCAATAAAACATAGCATGAATCTCACCTGTTCCAGCTTGTCTTTGCGTTGGAGAAAGATGGATGTAGAGTAGCCCTGCTGGTGGATGGAAGTGTAGCTGCTGCTTTTTAATTGGGACACACGGGGCATGGGTGCTGTGGGAGCCTCCTCTTGCCCCCTCAACCTTGGATCATCTGACAGTTCCATTGATGACCTGTGAGCTGTCGCACAAGACAGTCTGATGTGCCCCCCCCGCACGCACGCACACGCACTCGCACTCACAGCCAAGCAAACATAGAGATGCTGTCACCCCTGTCTTCCCTCTTTTCTCTTCTATCTATCATTCTGTAGCTGAATCAGCCACTATTGGTCTCCGTGCTGTCTGAGCTACAGTATGCACCCTGCCTGTTAGTGGCCAGAGCACCAGTGCCTCCTAACACTCCCACACACTTGTTATGGAGGGTGTGTGCGTGTGTGTGTAGTACAGTCTCTCAGGCGGTATGGGAGGGGCAGGCAATGGGCTTCTGGATGGGACGGAGGTGCAACAGGAGCTGCCGCACTGGGCAAGACGGAGAGCATCAGAGAGAGAAGGGGAGTAATGTGATTGAGAAAGGTGTGAGGAGATTATCAGATATGAAGGCACGGACACACTCTCTCACACAAGTGTATGAAATTTAATTTCTTTCATTTGCACAGCACACACGGAATACTGATACTGGCAGAGACAGGAAGTACTGTAGCCTCACCTTAAGAAACCTTTGGCATAGGTCTAGAAAGACGCCATATGTCTGCTGTAAAAGGGGCACAACACACACACACACAAACAGGATGACTGAAGATTTTTATAGCCAGCACAATTTACGTTTTAGATACAAAAAGGTGCTGTTGCAAGAACCTGACTTTGCATTGATCTCATTCAAACCACAAATTCTCTTGTGGCCGCTGTGTCAATACTAGCAGAGCTACTGTAAGTAGTCTTTGTGATTCATTTATTCAGTCCTTGTGGGGCATTTTAAAATGAGATAGCTGGCATTATGTTTAAAGCAATAGTTCCACACTTTGGGAAATGCGCTTATTTGCTTTTTTGCCAAGAGTTAAATAAGAAGATTCATACCACTCTCATGTCTGTTTCACATGTGTTCAGTAAATATAAGTTGATGGTCGGTTTGCCACTCACACCGACTCCTGAGTGATACTAATCATCTCATCTAAGTCTCAGAAAGAAAGCAAATAAGCCTATTTACCAAAATGTTGAACGATTGCTTCAACAATATCTATTTTTTCAAATTGAGGTGGCTAATCACTCAGCTTTTCCACAGAAAAGGTCAATCTTTACTTATGATGGACTGTACCGACCTAATTGTGTTTGTGCACTACTTCTGCACCAGGATTTGAACACTGAATTTGCTGGCAAAGCATGTTTTGCCTTTTGCTGTTGTTCTCCTCCCAAATGCCCATAAGCAATGATGGTCTATTAATGAGTAGGTGCAGAATATGTACATGCATCCAGTATCAGTATCCTGCACACACGGAGCGCAGCATAATACGTCTTATTTACTCTGAGGCCGCATAGGTGCTAAATCATCAATGGCAGTTCAAATTATGCTGAATAACGAATAGGGCACGTGCTGTACATCAAATGGCAAATACTGTATATTCATATCAGTTTTGAATTTACCTACATGAGCAAATGAACACATCATTTTTATTTGAAGGAAGTCCAGACTGACACCTCAGAGCCAACAAATTCTGCAGTGACATGAATATTTTATTTCCATGCAATAAATGCAAGCAGCGTGAGTGCAGGGGAACACAGGGAACCTGAACTTAATAAAACTAAATGGGGAACAATTCAGCCAAACTGTTCCCATCAGGTGAGCACCTGCAGAGGGGCTGATGTGCACCAGCAGCCACGGCGAAAGTTGCTCACAAGGGAAACAAAAAACCCCTGACACAGCTTAATGGTAAATAGTAAATGGAGTTCACTTATATAGTGCTTTTCAGCCTTAGCGTTTCCCAAAGCACTTTTACGCTTTTTTAAGGATTAAGGAAGTAGAGCAGAATATCTGGAGACATACAATTAGTAGTGCAGTGGCTCTGGCAGCAGGGCCTCTAAATCTTAATTTGTCGTGTGTTCATGCCTCTGTAAAGAGAGACCAGGCAGGGAGGGGGATTGGGGTTCTTGTGGAGCCAAGAGATACTGGGATGATAAAGAGGAAGCTTAAATTTAAATGGAATAAGCAGCTTTTAGTAGAATTAGACTAATCATGTCGGCTCTTATACTGTATCTGGTATATACTGTCATTTCTCTGTGTCACTGGTCATTTGGTGCTGGGCAGGAAGAGCACAGTGGGTTTATCAGAGCTTTCCACTGAAAACAGCTGCCTGTTGCACCTGAATATGATGTAATAAGTGGTGAGAGTGAACCAGAACAGTAAAGTTGTGGGCTGTAAAAAAACAAAACAAACATCTGAAAGTCGCTACAATGCTCTGTAGAGATGATGGGAACTACAGAGTCTGTGATTATTTTCTGCAGATTCAGACATCACTCCTAGCAACACCTTTCACATTAGACATTTGAACCTTCGTCATCATAAAAATAGTAGATTCAGGTAAAAGTACAGAAGTAGTATCAACAAAATGTACTTAAAGTATCCAAAGTAAAAGTAGTAATAATGCAGAATGCATTTCAGGGTGTTATGTTATTATTGGTGAAATAAGAAGTAACAGCGTTTTAATGTTCATGCAAATTTTAATTACTGTTGTATAGTTTAAGCTATGATGCTTTATAAATTATAATCTAATAATATGATTTGCATGTAAAATTTAAAGTATATAGAAGTATAAAGTGGAATAAAATCAAAATACTCAAGTACAGTACTAGTCAAAACGGCAACTTTTATCAACACTGTGAACGTGGACTGCAGTGGAATTAATTTTTAAAAAACAACCAAAATAGCTCATGATTATCATGCATTTTATTGGAAATGAGACAAACAGTACACAGGTATTGCAAGGTCAACATATAACCTAACATCATTACAAAGAAGAAGAAAAAAAAAATCATTCAAAACATCCAAACAAAAATTATCCAAATGCTCAAACAGAATTTAAGACAAAAAATGCAATTATTAATCTTTATTAAAGTTGTTTTGGCTAAAATGTTTCAACAGATCCGATCAGGTTACATTCATGTGTAAACATTGGCATGAGGCAAGACATCGGAAAACCTACAGTCATTACAGTGTCCAGCCTTCCATTGCATCGCTAGCTGCAGGACTTGGAGGTAGCCCCTGTCTTTGCTGGTTCAAACACAACATTTTGTTTGTGATCAGAAAATAATTAGACAAACCATTCATCTACAGGCAGCTGGCTTTCACCCTGCTTTGTTTTTGGTCGAGGACATCGACATGATAAAGGAGCGTCACAGGCACACGCCATGTCCTGGTCCCTCAGAGATGAATATATCAGCTTTGAAATGTGCAAAAAAAACCCACTGTTGCGTGTCTTATCGCCAACTGTAATGATTGTTTGATCCAGGGCACTTGTGACAAAGTACATTTGGAAGAGGAAAACCTTTCTGGGAGCTACATTTGATTTTATAGTTGCTAATAACACACATGGTCTATCTTTGATACAATGGTTTCCAATGACATCGCCACAAGAATAAAGGCATGGATGGGAGTTTTTCATTTAGCTATAATAAACATTTACACTGGTACATACTGTACAAACCCAGTTCTTTTCCTGGCAAATAAGCAACGTGGCCTTGTCTGATGGAAAATCATTACTGAGGTTTAGAGATTGAAATTGCAACAGGCCAACAATATATTCATTTTAAATAAATCATTCTATGGCAGGATAGAAGAACACTTTTCACATAAATCTCTGCTGAATCTTTGTTTTTTGACACCATTGCACCTTTCTAGTTTGGGTTTCTGCATTGGCCTTTAATCAGCTGACTGACAAACCTTAAGATTCTGAGCACAAAGATATCATGGCTTGTAATTAAATGGCAAGACTGAGTTTTACTTTTTGTACAAGTCAGAGATGCTCTGATTTAAGAACAAAACACAGTAAAGGAATTCAAGCAGGGATTTTAGAAATTTTATGTTTACATCCTCTCGTCTTTTTCCTTTTTTAAATGTTTTTAAGGATAATAGATAATAAAAATGAGCTGCAACACAAAAACACAGATGGGTTACTGTATATTATGTCATAGCTTCTTCATAAGCGCACCAATTAACACTGTAATGTTTTCATATTTTATATCTGACACCACTATAGCTGCTATTTGGTCTTGTTGTCCTATCACGATTCAGTTTGATTGACAGTTAGGGCAGTCAGGTTTTCCCATGGAATAGGCATCATTCTCCTCCCTCTTTCCTCCTTCTTCTGAAAACGAATGCGTAAAAATCTTCTAACCTCTCACCGCTATCTGCTTCCAGGAACATCAGGATATGTCCAACATAAAGTATGCAGTCTGATTTATGTTCTTGGAGTATCAGTTGTAGGATCTAGAGCTCTGTTGGGGCCCTGGGTCTCGCTCTGCCACCACCGCATGGTCTGAAGGTCCACGGGGTTCAGTGGCCAGCCCTTCAGGCCTGGAGGAAGAGATTGTACTGGAGGAAGCTTCAGCTCCAGGGTGCAACACTGACGCCCCCTGCTGAGTCCCAGGGCTGATCTTCTGGCCAGTAAGAGGGCTGGTCAGGCTCAGATTGGACAGGGCATCCAGGGTGCCGTCTGGGTCAACCATCATATCGATTACTGTTGGCACAGAGCAAATATTTAAAATGAGTATATAATTTAACACAATTCCAAATAGTACAAAATACAGAAACTTGTGATTTTAAGTGACATAGTTCAATAAAGACTAAAAACAAGCATCACATCTGTACCGAGCAGCTGCCTTTCCACTCTCTTCAGATCTTGAATGATGGTTGAAATCTCCTGTTAAGAGAGCATAAATTAAAAGTTAAGACTTTGTTCAGGATGATTAAGTAAGTGAAAGTTCATACACCACAAAAAATCAACTCAATTCATCTATTCGTCGCTGCAGGAATAAGTTTGGCGCCGTGCCGTGCACACTCAATAATGCTTTATGTGCCCTGTGACTGTGCGCTGGATAGACATATCTCTCCAGGGGTTCACATGAGGCCACACTTGGTTAAAGGCAGAATTTATGACCACAATGAAGTTTTGTGGCCTTTAAGTTTTTGCGCCCCGCAACAACAGCTCATGAGTCTTTCTTCTCCATCAAATGAACCGTATTTGGTGTGCTCTGCTCTCCAAAAGGTAATCTAACCTGGATGTGCAAGACTGAAGTATTTTTGTTTGGATCCCCTAGACAGCTGTAATACTGTCAGCACTCACTATGATTGCTTCAGTAAGTAATCAGATATTGTGTGGTTTGTACCACTACAGAGAAAGGGAAGGAGTATGTATGGCATTAATTCTATCCTATGAAAAGCTAATGGATTACTGACATAAATATATTCTTAGACAAAATATTTAATTACTTCTTTCAGCCTCTGTCTTTTTGTATTAATGAATGCTTAATGAATGCCAAAAAGCAAACATTGTGCTGATTAGACTTCCCTGAAATTCGTCTGTCTGATGATTGTATTAAAATGCCTCACTAATGAGCACAATGCACTTCTTTGCACTTGCAAACATGATGGTTGTGCAAATTTTGTTTTGAAAAACTTAGCTGTCCACAGCTGTCCACACATTATTGTTAAATACTGTATATAGAAGTTTTAAAGTTATGATGACAGAATAATTACACACATGCGCATCCACACAGGGACATTCACTCTTTTTCCTGTGACCATTTTTCTTTAGAGATCATTCAGACATGACTTTTAAAAAAGTAGAGCCTGTACTGAAATCAAACACATTCTGAAACACTAAAAGAGTCTACGGACATGATTGAGGCTCTTACGCCACGGTGCTGCGTTTGAGCTAAATGCTAACGTTAGCATGCTCACAGTGACAATGCTAACATGCTGATTTTAAACAGGTATAATGTTTACCATGTTCACTGAGTTAGTTTAGTGTGTTAGCATGCTAACACAATTAGCAATAAACAAAGTCCAGCTGCGGCTGATGGGGATGTCATTAGTTTGCAGGTACCTGACGTGAAATTGGGACCTGCTGGAGCAAAGGTTGAGGGATCACCAAGTTTTTCTGAACCAAGTTTTATGGCAATCCATCAAATAGTTGCCCAGGCATTTTATTTAAAACCCCAAACATCAATGTCACAGTGGTGCTAGTGGAAATGTTATTAGGATTCATCCTCTGGGCACCATTTAAATCTGTACTATCCCAAAATATCGCTGTGTTTTCACAGGCCTTCAGCACATAAAACAGACAAAGTGTGAGAAGTGGACAGGTTCATCACCTTATTGGAGCTCTTGAGTACTAAGGAGTCGTGCTCTGCCTGCAGTTTGTTCTCAATCTCTTCCCATTTCCGCTCTTTATCCTTGAAGAGGATCCTGGAGGCCAAGTTGGTATAAAAATAGATGAAAGTAAAATACATGAGAATGATGTTTAATATAGCTCTTGATAGATGTGTTTGTGAGTTCATCATCTGTAGATTGTTGGAATGAAAAAGGCCTTTGAGTTGTCATCCTGCGTGTGATAATGAGTAAGATTAAACCTCTGTGATGTGCCACTCAAATTGGCCTACTTCCGACATAAAACATGAACACAAATCTTAACACACTCTATAACGTGTTCCTATTTTGACAATTCCATCCTGCATTGGCACATTTCTCAGTATAGCATATAATAAAACAGTTTACAACCAAATTGCAACAACAGTACATTCCTTCAAGGACCAGCTTCCTGTTTAGTGACGTAGCAGGATGCTCACCTGATTTTGCAGGTTGTTTTGTCGACAGACTGACGTATCCTAGAGGAGAGTTGAGTCACAGATGCTAGTAGTAAACTGTCTAGCACCGCCTGATAGATGATGAAAAGAAAAACATCAATGTCACTTTTATACATTTACAAAAATATTCTTTCTCATTAGGGCAGTGTAGCTTTGGGTCCAATCAGAAGCAGTTTGTCCGCTGAGGGCTGACTCTAGTTGGCATGTACGGAGCTCCCTCCAGTGGCACACTTGTGGTACAGACTGACATGCTGAACATTTGTGTTCATCAAACTGTGCTGTATTTACTGTATATGTTCAGACTCTCACCATTAATCAGTTACAGGGTGGAGGTTGAAAATTAATTTCCATATTTCAGAGAAGCGTCTACACTTTGCACCACAAACACATTGTGCGTACTAAGTTGTGCATACTTTGTTCACAGTGTCTCTCCTTGAAACAGTAATTGAAACTCACAGAATGCCTTTATATTTGAGGATAGAGTATGGTTTTATACTGAAACAGGGACTCACATCTTCTCTATTCCATGTCTGTCTGCGGATGGAGCGGGAGCTCTGTCCACTAGAGCCTCGGGGTCGAAGCTCCACAGAGCGCCCATTGTTTCCCATAATGCTGCTTTGCTCTGTAGAAGGACCGCCCACGTCCAAACTGTCATCAAATAGACGCTCCTCCAACTAAAACAGAATTAACATGCACACAACAGAAATGCTATTTCATCAGACCCTATTTGTAGTCAATTCTACATCATTTGATTTGATTAAGAATCTGAATATGATCAACAACAAGTTGAACGTGGGTCGAAGCAAACACATGAAAATCCTGATATTTTGTGGTTATTGAATCTCGCAGACAGAAAAAAACAAGTTATGTTGTGCTTTATATATGTGTTGACTACCAGAGCCCCAGGATCAGTGGCCGCAGGGCTGACTGAGTCGATCTCTCCTGCCACATCATGAATTTCTCTGGCTAGCATGGCTAGGTCTTTGGCTAGGTCTTGGCTAATCCTGATGAAGAAACACAAATATGAAGGAGATCACCATCTAATGCATGTTAAACTAATCTTCTTGTTTTATTTGATGATATTTTTTTCATATACTCAACCATCAGAAGCACTGCACAATGAAAAAACACAAAACAACTATATAAACTGTAAGCAGGAGAAGCATGTTTGAATATCGTTAATCACTTCTCTCAAATGGCACTGGAGTACCTCTCATCTACGTACCTGGCTATTTCCTCGCTGTGTGCTGTCCAGTCTCTCATATACTCATCCTGCTCCCTGGAGTGCTGCTTCAGAGCAGCCAGGCCTGCAGGATTAGGAGTTGCAGGGGCCGAACCTCCTAGCTGGGCGACCCGAGTGGAAGGGAACGGTCGCGTGTGGCCCTGCTTTGATACGTGGCGGTTTGAGCCATACTCGTCCTCTGAGGTGGAGGCGTATTCCACAGGCACGCGGCGCCACCGGGTGCCAGCTAATATTAGGAAATAATGGAAGGTAAGTTTAGATGGTGCTTAAAATGTGCTTTGTGTTGTTTGGTGTTTTTGGGGGCAGTGCAACAAGCTGTAAACACAACATTCAGGTGGTTATGGTAAATGCGTTACTAAACAGTGAGGTACAGCTATTTCTCAGCAATGTTTGCATTCATTTGGAGTCATGTGTCTGGCAATGTAAGTCCAATATTAACTCTCTATTAGCTCTGTTTTGGTCCCTACCAACTACTGAAATCAATATTTGGCTCTTTAGCTGCTAAATGCTGCACAATGTACAAGCTAGTTGCTAACTTTGTCTGCTGTTTGGTGCTGGTAGTGTACAGTGGGTGTTCATTTTCTGTGGATTCGTCACTATGGGCGACTCACATTATACATAATCATCTGACCCACTGTATGAATTAGTGTATTAATTAGTGTAGCTTTAAGGAATAGTTTGTTTTATAGTTGTTTACTATAGAAAAAACTACTTACACACAGGTGTGACATGTCCACAAGAGGAGGTGCCTTTATTCTTGTCAGGCAACTTGGAGGCGCTGTTAGCCCTAGCTCTGGGTCCGGACACTGAGGTCACATTAGACCCTCTTGGTCCTTGTCTGATGGCGTAATCACCTGCAGCACTGCGGGCCCCCAGACCTCTACTCCTTGTCACAGTGGCTTCTGAGTCACTCTGGGCTGACGGGGAGCCAACCCTTGGCCTCCTCGGCTGTGCCAGAGCCGCTATCCTGGACATTCCCCTTCTTGCCAACCCTGTCCTGGATGTGGAGCTAGCAGTGGAGGCCTCAGAGGCTACCGACATCCGGTCAAGATCAGCAGGTTCAGTGTCTGATGAGTCCCCCAGTCGGGCTCGTCTCAGCAAAGACGCCCTGGTGGGCCTGGGTTTGGACACACTCTGGGTTTTACTGGCTGCAGAAGTGGCCGGGGCCTGGTTGATTTTAGCCCGACTAGACTTGGTGCTAGCCCCCACTGTTGTGCTCCCAGTCTGGGCTCTGGCATGTGAGTTTCTAGATTCCTGTGTAGAGGTGGGCTGGGAGTCAGAGAGGAGTGAGTTGGAGTTAACGTCATCGTCAGTGAGGTCCTGGGAAGTCCAGGGGCGACTGGGCTGTTGAGGACCAGATGCCCTGGTCTTGACCCTCCTGTCCTGGGGCTCTCGGGCCCCAGCGGGGCCTTTGCTGGATGAGCACACTACTGTTCTCTCTTTCAGCTGTCCTGCAAGAGTCCGGCGTTTCTGGACTACTTTTCTTGCTCCGTCAGCCTGGCTTACTGTGCTGGTCGTGTCCACGTCTGACTCTGGTGACATGGAGCCCTCAATGGACTGACTCGGTGGATCACCTTGGTCTGATATGGTTGTCTCTAAAAAGACTGCTACAGCTTCTGAGTCTTTCTGCAGTGTGGTGCTGTCAATGCCCATCTCCCTACTTTGAGTTCTGTTGCGCGTGGGCCCATCGATACGAGGTATGAGCTCAATGGGCACGTTGGCGCTCGGTTTCTCCACAGTAAAACTCTCCTGCCTCAACAGTGGTTTCCCACTACTTTCCCTAGCCTTCTCCTCTTCCTTTTTCCTCCGCCGTGCCTCCTCCATTCTTTTCTCCCCACTGGTCAGTGGACGAGGGGGGAGCTTGGCCAACACACCTGACTGGCCGGATCTTCCGCCACCACTATCCTGTGACTTGGCTGGTGAGGAGCGACTGGGGCTACCACCATGACTGCCCGCACCTCCAGTGCCATGACCAGGCCTATTCTTTCCCCTGGCCATCTTCTCCCCCTGGTTCTCCTTCTCCTGTAGCTCCGTGTCCTGTTTCTCCCCCATATCTGTACGTAGGCCTGAGCCTGGGGTCCTCCTGCCTAACGTAAGCTCCTCACCAGGCAGCTGGGGCAGAGTTCTCCTCTTACGCTCTGTGTAGCTAGATGAGGCAAAGGAGGCTGAGTGGCTGGACTCACTTATTTCAGCTGAAAGGAGAATAAAAACATTTTATTAGTCAAGTGGGTCCTCGGACAGTTGTGGTGCTGAAAAATTGATGCTTTACAGTACATAAAACCCTACGTGAATTTGATCGTTTGTTCAGATTGCATGCTTAAAGCTACACTATGTAAGTTATTTCTGTAAGAAGGAATAACATAATCTTCTCCTTACAACTGAAAGATTGAATTCATAATCATTGAAATACACCCTTGCTGAATTCAGCACACATACCTGGTGTGGTACGACCCGTAGCTTGTGTTTTTTATTAATTTTAGCTAATGTTAGCAAAGATTAGATAGCTGTGACTGCTGTGTAATTAACTGCGGGGTCAGTTTGACTGCCTTTGTGACTCTTCTGTACTTCTGCTGTTGTTACACTTTTTCTATCTTTTGTAAATCATTCATTTACCCCATAATTGTCTCCTGTGGCCACAGCAGCCTTTGTTTAGGAAAGGTTAGTTACCAAAGTTTCGCTTTAAATGAACAAAATCCTGAAGCCATTGAACTTTTAACCTGAAACCTGGGGAAACTTTGATGAGGTTATATCATGACATTGTGCATCACTAGTTTTCAATAATTGAAAACTTTTTCCCCCACCACTAGTTAATTTCACCAACACCTTATGGAAGAAGGATTCACCTCTTGAAATGGTAGAAATCTAAACCAGTCTAGACCATGAACTTGAAATGAGCTGACCAACCAAAGACTTTGCATCTTTCCTGTTCAGATGAGATTGTATATAAGTACCTCTATAAGTACCTCTGTCCTCGGAGACAATGATATGAGTCTCCCCTCCTGATCCCTCAGGGTCTGTCCTAATGTGACTGGCAGCCAGAGTAGCCCACTGCGAGACCCAGCGAGGACCGCCCACCACCAATTCCTCAGGTAGTACCTGGACAAAGACATGAAAGACACAAGAGAAAACAATGTTATAACAGAGTAGCAGTAGTTGCATGTTGTTTTAAAGCTAATTAAACTGAGACATTCTGGACAGCATTTCTTTGGCTGTCAGTTTAGACACAAGAGAACCTTTTGGTTTGAATTCAAAAGCTTTCAGTTTTCGCACCTCTGTCTCCATGCGTCCAGGCTTTCCTCTGTCTACGGGGCCAGACCTCTGGGAGGTGAGCCTCTCTCTTTGGTCCGCACCCCCCAGTTTGGACACACACACAGTCTCCTGCTCATCCACACCAAACACCTGCATACATACACACACACACACACAAACACACGTTAAAATCATTGTTTTATGACATTATCAGAAGGCGTGTCAATATAGAAAAGAGGCTTTATCATACGTTTCGTCTTCCCCACCTTGTCAATCATTTTCCTTGCCTCTTCCTCTTCATGATCGCCATTCTCCACCTCAATGGTATAGGTCCCTCTGTCACTATAATCATCCCCGTGGTGATAGCACTCCTCTTGGCCACTCTGCTGATGTGGTGCCGAGCCACGTCCCCTCTCCACAAATCCACTTGTCACTTTGGAAGTCGAGGACTTTCGGCGACGAGCAGGACTGTCCTCCTCTGCAAAAAGCCCCTCTGGCACGTTGGCACGACCCTCCCTGATCTTCATTCCTGCACCGCCCCAAAGCCCCCATGAGCGTTCCTCCATTACTGCAGCCCTGCGCTGCTCTCCGAGTGCGTTCTCCGAGTCACTCTGAGTCCCGTCCTCATGTTTACTGTCTGGCATGGGAGGGGTAGGGAATAAGGTAATGGGTCACAATGTAAAGAAAGAGACAAGGAGGGTTAAAGACAGGCTTAGGCTAAATTAAACTGATGCAAACAAGCAAGAAAAACACGCATCTTATGATGCATGCAGACACACAAGCTGCACAAATCCCTGCACATACACACCTTTAAGACTCTTCAGTTGTACAGGCACATCACTCTTCACACTTTCCCCATCATCCTCTGCAACCGTGTCTTTCATAGCCAATGGCAGCTCATTCTGGGCCAGCCAGTCGGCAACTTTGACCTCCGCAGCCACCATGGCTGTCTGTAGTGGACTCAGCTCCTCCCCGACAGCCCTTTTAGGACGTGGCCTGGTCTCTGGTCCCACCTTCGCCACTCGATCTTTGACAGTAGCTTTACCCATCGCCCCAGGGTCAAACTCAATGGTGAAGGAGGCGTGGCCATGGGTGGGCTCTGCACCAGCCTCTTGTTCTTGCGATGGGGCTTCGCCCATCACTTTGTCTGCTGAGGATGTATCCTTTGTTGGGATCTCAAAGTAGCTAGGTTCCTGATTGGAAGCTGTTTGCGGGGCAGACTTCGTGACCTCTGTACTTTTCTTGTTGTCTGTCAGAATTAAGGCAAACATTTAGAAGTCTACTAAAGGTAAAGGAAGTACAAATATATTTCTAAAGACTGAACATATTTAAATCTAACAGTCAAGTTGAGAAAATGTGACAATTACCATGATCCACATGAATCACTGCTACTACATCATAAGATCACATGCAGTAGTATTTTTGCAGCCTTGTGAATACCTGTTTCAGCTTTTTCTCGCTTCTGATCTGAGCTCTTTTCCTCAGGCCTCCCAGGTTGCTGGTCACCAGCATCTCCATCGCCCCACCAGGCAGGCTGGCCATAGAGGGGCGTGCCTCTGTGCAACACTGCCATGTCCCCTGGCAAAAAAAAACTGTCACTTGGTCTTACATGGGAATGGCACGGCTGCATTTGCCACAAGTAAGCGAAGATCAGAGCAACTGTGACATAAGATAACATAGCTGATGATGTTGATGATGATGTTCATAAGTTTTAAACCCGCCTGTGAGTGATTTGTACATGTGTATAAACTGTCAATAAGACACGCTAAGGCTCTGTTCATGTGTGATTATAGCTATGTCATTTACTTATCAATAAACATGGTGAAATATGCAAAAAGAATGATGGTTTGACCAATAACAACAGCAGTGGGTGACTCCATTAACTATAAATTCAACAGTTATTAATGTATCATAGGGTGAGTTACAAATGCTACTCAATAAATACACATGTCTTTATATTTGCTTACAACTCCAATATAGTGTGTTATAATATGCTATAAAGCATTTGTTGAGTGTTTATATACTGCTTACAAATGCTGAATGGAGCGGTGACTCAATGGTTATAACACTGTGTTGCTAGTTTGTTATTTTGTTGCTGTTTTAAAAGACTAACCTATTACTTGCTTAGTCTATGAAATGTCTAACATTTGTGAAAAAGCCAAATAACAATTTCCCAGAACCCAAGATGGGGTCTGAAAAATTGCTTTTGACCAAAACTCAAAGATCTCCAGTTTAAAAAGATACAAAGCAGAGAAAAGAACCAAATCCTCAAATTGAGAAGCAAGAACCAGCAACGGTTTTCTCATTTTTGATTAATAAAATACTTTAAATTGTTGACAAACCATCAATATGTTATCCTCACACTCCTAGAAATTTGTGAAAGTGGCATCTGAAGATTGAGATCTGTGTCACTGATATATGCTCATGCAGTGTTGTGAACAGTGTCCTGCACGCTGCATCCTCGGACATCCCCACCTGTCGCCTTGTCGTCCACTCGGCTGGCCTCGGGGGGCTTAGCAGCGGCCCCCGCACACACTGGTGCTGCCTCGGGGGGTTTCACCTCAGATTTAGACGATCCACCGTCTCGAGGTTTCTTCTGGTTCAGCTGAAGCTGGCTGCTGAACTTCTCATGCTGCCAGATGGGACGAGCACGAACAGTTTGGGAGAGAGACAGAGACGAAACACAACTGTCAAATGCTGCTAAATCTATAGAAAGGCAGGCAGGTGTTGTTCATTAAAAAGGGGAGAAAACAACCACGTCTTCATAGTACACAACTCCATTTTCTTTATTTTTGTGATCTGAGTCAGCGTATAACTGATGAGACATTCTGAACGTTACCACTGAACTTTCATCTTCCTCATTAAGATAATGTCCTATTATTTCTACAGGTACCTGGAAGGTTTGCTGGGATGAAACAGCAGATTCATCAATCTAAAAAAGTCAATCTTCAGCAGAACTATTTGCTCTCTCTCTAAATAAAATCCACCTCTCTCAGGGTTTGTTTTTTTTAGCACGCTGATGAAAAAATACAAGAGCTTTCCGGCTGTTCTGTTTTGCGCAGGCACATTTAATCTTCTATTTACATATGAACTCTGGCTGCTAGTATCTCACTACATGCACAACATGCTGCCTCACCTTGAGGGCCTCCTCTGGAATATGCATCTCCCCTCGAACCACAGTGAACAGGTTGGTATGTGAGGCAGGTTAAGGTAAAAGACGAGGAGCTCTTTGCGGGGGTGACGAACAGTCTGGCAGTCTTATCTATTATGCAGCAGGCAGAGTGCAATGAGTATTCACAAATATTCAAGAACAGATACGGTTACAGTGCTGTCCATGGACACTGACCCTGTGCTGCGTGTCACTGGGTTTGACAGATATACTCACCATGCCATATTCAAAGGATATCATATCCAAACCTCAGTTTGTCATCCATTTTCAGTGTGACGTAGATTTGCTCCTGGATTCTGACATCATTGACAAATGTCTGCAAGCAGAAGCAGAGTGGGATTAAGGTCAACGGGGTTAAGATCAGAGGTGACCAATTACCAAAGGTTTGGACCGGATGCTTGGTCTGAATCATTGTCTAGTTTACCTATTCAAATCATCATTGTGTTTATTTCACTGTATTTTGGCACATGTCATGTCTGTTTGTGTTATGACAGAATTAGAGGTTAAGCTTATTCTGCTGTTTTATAAAATAGAAAATAGTTTTGTAGAGAAATATGTGTAAACTCATCAAAGTAAAATTGATCTGTAACAAAAACTCATGTTGGCAGCAATACTAGAAATACTGCGAATACAGCCAAAGAAATAAAGCACGTTGTTTGACAGATGGACGATAGCTTAGCGCTTGTTGACGACAACACTAGCAAAGTGTTCTATAGTTTAGACGAATCATGAACTTCAGCAAATTATTCATCCTTCCAGACATGTTTTAAGACATTTAAAAATACTCTGCTTGGGACAATCATTGTGCCTGATATGGGTTTTCCACAGGAAGGTTCAGCTAACTAATTCAAACTTACACTTAAGCTACATCTACTCCTCCTCCCTCACTGAAAAGCACAGAATCTGTTCAAATCTGTCCCTTACTATATCAGGGGATTGTTTCTTTTCTGAGGAGTAAGTAGATAAAAGAGTCTCACACACTCACCCCATTCAAGCTGCCCAGGTCTTTTACTTTATGTTCGTCTGCGTTCGGCTCGTAGTTGATGACGGCGTGCTGTTTGTCCACACTGCGGGACTAGATCACACACAATCCAGTCAATCATTGTAATCCACCCTAATCTCAGTGCTTCAGATAATAATCCAACCAGATGAGGACTGACAGCTGAGAGCTTGAGTGTGGAGGAGTTACGGTGCTGTACCTGCAGCATGAGCTCACAGTCGTCCCTCCCCACGAAGATCATCTCCCTGGGGAGACGATGACGCGTCCCCCCGCCGCTCACCAGGAACCAGGAAGTCAGACTCATCTCTGCCTCACTAGCTCACCTTTGACACTTAATGCATCCTGCTGAAAACAAGGGACCGTGTTAGACTGCGGATATCTATCTGTCCATTGGTCTACTTGTGAGTCATACTTTAAGCAATAATAAGACTACCCAACCGGTCGAGGCAGATGGCCGCACACCCAGAGCCTGGTTCTGCTCGAGGTTTCTGCCTGTTAAAAAGGCAGTTCTTCCTTGCCACTGTCTCCTAGTGCTGCTCATGGTGGAATTGTTGGGTCTATACATATAGAGTTGGTCTTGACCTGCTCTATATTAACAAGTGCTATGAGATAACTCTGTTATGATAGAGCGCTATATAAATAAGATTGAATTGAATTGAATAAGATACTGAGGCATGCAGCTTCATACAATTACAGAGAGAAAATGACTAACAACTATATGTGAGTGCGCGTGTGTGTCATATGGATAGTAGCTATTTCAGGTATCACCCAAGGACACTGGCATGCCTAGTGCTCCCTGTAGTGCAGCAAACAACAGGGAAGAAGAGCTGTAAGTGTAAACTCCCAAAATCAATTGCTCAGCAGAGTCACCCGGTCACCAAGTCCAGGAGGCAAGATGTTGCACAAAGAGATGGAGGCAGTGGGGGATGACTTGGGGGTAAGTTATGAGACAAACATCCAGAAAGACAGCAGTAATGACACATGTGCATTAGGACAGCTAATTCAACTGGATGCTAAGTCAGAGAGCGCACACACACACAGGCCAGGAGGAGGCAGGAAGTCAGGGGAACAGACAGAGAAAATAAAGAGAGCAATAATGTTCTTCCTTGAAAACGCCACATCTCTGTCGGGGGGGGGGGGGGG